>CAHIKZ030000461.1:642500-757500 GCA_903632075.3 Acanthosepion pharaonis
TATATATATATATTAAAATTAAATGATTTAAAAATATGGTTCCATCGCTACACTGGAATTACCATGTTTCAAAAACATGAAACTAAACACTTTAAATTCAATCATATAAATTAAATTAAAAGCATTAGTACTGTTTCATCTTCATGTTCAAGCGAATTTTGGAATAACTTATTTTGAAATAATTCATAATTTTTGTTTCCAAGGATACAGAGAAATCCAATCATTTAGACAGAGGTGGTAGCGTGTTCTTTTTTATTAATTATTATTGTATCAATTATGAGTTACGTTTGAAAAGAGGTTAAATCTCGGTAGGGTAGAGTTTCCTTTTTCAACAAATTTTGACATTAAATTATTTAAGTAATCCTATTACATTTATTTGTTTTAAAAAGAAATATAATCTATACTAATTAACAGTAAAAAAAATAATATTTTAGAAGTATAGTCCAATAAAAGTTATTCTAATCCAAACACCCTTTTTTTGCCGTTGATAAACAAAACCCAGACGACATGAGTTGAACGGATGTCATAATTCGTTAAAAAAGAAAATAATGACATAATCGAGATATTAACATTTCCTACTGCTTCAAACAAAAGGCTAGGAAGGAAATTCCAAATAGTGAAAATAACGATAACTGTGGACTTGACAAACGAATTTTCCTGAAAAATTGCTTTAAGAGAAAAGTTTTATAAATTTCAACCGACAATAACACTGAATGCTTGGTCAATAAATGCCGAATGTTTCCTTATAAGGAAACGGTTAATATTACTATTACCATCACCAAAGTTTGCATTAACCTTTAAAAATATCGAAGCTACCAGTTGTATACAAACGCATTCTCAGGCCAATGTTTAACAATGCAATGAAAATGATAGCTGTTAGCGAGGACCATTCTTTTTCGAAACTTGTGGGGCTGGCGCTAAACAATCAGAAACAAAAGAACTGCATCAAATAGCAAAAAGGCGTCCTGGGTATGACGATAAACTACACCCAGCAGCAAGGCTTCTGATCGGGAGATTTTGAGAATCGTGGAAACTCCTCTTAGTTGCTGTTGTTCCCAGGTCCATCCTGACCCGGAGTGGTAGCACCTGTTAGTCCCATCTATGGGTAAATAGTTACCCCCCCCCCGGCGCCCAAATAAAAACTAGGGTCAAAAGACTAAAAATACTTTTTGTTGAAGCTTGAATAAGCATGGAATAATAATAATACAACACAAAATGTACGTAACAAAATGTATTGAAACAATGAAAAAAGGTACACAATATTTACAGGTAGTTTTGGTATATTCTTGGGAAGACTGTTCCTGCAGAATGGGTTGACTAAGTCGCAGTCGGGCAGAGTCTCTGGATTCGATCTCTTAATCTTCCGTCGTCTTCCGGTACCAACCCATATTTATATGGTCGGTACTCCACTTATGTAAATTAGGTGTATCATACACAACACTTTTTTATAGCAATAATACCAGCGATGCATTTTCATAGTAAAAAATTACCAGCAAGGAATTTGTGCAAAAAATAATAAAATAAAAAATTACAAACAATACATTTTTGTGAAAGAAATTCTTCATGCTTCCAAGAAAATTAAACTTCGGCATTAAATGACCCATGAAGATTTGATATGCCACTAATCAAACCAACAAACAGAAACCAGATCACTGAACGACTTGCAATACAGTAACAACTAACATTGATAATACATGTAACTCAAAGAGAAAATAATGACATAATCAAGACTATCACATGTGTTGAATTTCTGGGTTCATGCCTTTATTAATGCGACGACGTACTAAGTATATTGTTTTAATCTGCGTTATTAACATTAGTAAACTATTAAAATCAAAAGTGGTTATGTATTTTCAAATAATTAAGTATTTCTGGGTTCATGCCTTTATTAAATAAATACTATATTAAGTATTTTAAAAATCTGCGTTATTAATATTATTAAAATATTAAAATAAAAGGGGTTATTTGTTTTCAAATAATTAGGTATTTCTGGGTTCATGCCTTTATTAAATATATACTATAATAAGTTTTTATTTTTAAATTCTGCGTTATTAATATTAAAATATTAAAATAAAAAGGTGTTATTTGTTTTCAAATAATTAGGTATTTCTGGGTTCATGCCTTTATTAAACAATTAATATACTAAGTGGTTATTATTTGTAAATCTGCGTTATGAACACCATTAAAATTAAAAGTGGTTATTAATTTTCAAATAATTAGGAATTTCTGAGTTCATGCCTTTATTGTGCATTGATATTCATTAGAACATTGTATGTTCTTGTTTCTATTGAAAATGTTTTATCCTGTGCAGTCCGGTCTAACGATCGAAACCCTTTCGTTGGCTTCTCTCGGCGACTTTCTTACCACTGCACAGAATCCTCCTAATTGGAGGTAATAAAAACAAGGTTGGTAGACGCAGAGTTAGTTACACAAAATCTGATCGATCGTCCAGTCGATCGATAAGTGCATAGATATAAAGACGTAGAAAGTGATGCCTAAATCGATAAAGATGCGTTTGATGTAATATGCATTATCCATCGACCTGTACTGGATGTGATTTTTGGCAGACATGCAACTGGCATAAGATGCAGCCAGGGCAAATAAACTCATGGCTGCCTGACGCTCAGATTGACAGCACTACAAAGAGAGAAGAAGAAGAAGGATAAGGAGGACGGAGAAAGAGGAAGGAGAGCGAGAGGCGAATACAATAAGAATGTCCTGAGTGGCCAAATCCGAAGATGAAGAACAAGGCCGGGGAAACGATAGAGAAAATGTGGCGCAGGGTTGTGGGATCCGACTAAGAACGGCATTGAGAAGAAACCCAACCCCTTGACCTCTCTCTCTCTCTCTCTCTCTCTCTCTCTCTCTCTCTCTCTCTCTCTGTGAAATCCTTAATCGACCACTTCACTGTTTCGCTTGCTAATAAGACATCTCCAACGTCGCATCTTCAGTCCAGAGAATCTTTCTGTGCCCTTTCTGCGATCTCATTTTAAGTATCGATTTTTTTTCTTTTTTTGCTTCGCCATTTTGATACTTATAGGAAAGTGTAGAAGGAATTATTGGCGTTCATTTGTGAAGACTAAGAAAAGCGGGAAGGCGAGGGCAGAGCGGGAAAAAGGTATGAGGATAATGTGGAACTACAAAAGACAGAGTGCGCTGAAGGTGAACAGAATGAAAGCGTATAAAGATAAAAAGAAGGGGAGGAAGAGATCGTAAGAGAGAGAGAGAAACGGTGATAAAGGAGGGGGAAACGGGAGAGCGGGAAAACAAGAATGCTATCAAAGCGGAGAAGAATAGAGATGGATAGGGAACATGAAAGCAAGGGATAGATAGATAGATAGATAGATAGATAGATAGATAGATAGATAGATAGATAGATATTAGGTTGGTGCAAACATAATGTCGTTTTTGACGTTCAACTTAACGTCAAAAAAACGACATTACTTTTGCACCAACCTCATAGATAGATAGATAGATAGATAGATAGATAGATAGATAATGAGAAAACTGGAATAGACATACATGAATATACTGACATATATATATATATGTGTGTGTGTGTGTAAAAGATAGATAGTTAATGAACAGACTGAGATAAACATATGTGAACAGAATATATATATATATATATATATATATATATATATATATATATATATATATATATATATGTATGTATGTATGTATATATATATGTGTGTGTGTGTGCGTGAGTGTAGACAGAAAAAGGAGGCACTAATATACAAGGAGAGGAAATTAATTTGATAATGTACATAAAATGTAAGATTGACTTTGAAACATAACGAACGCATGACAGAAGGAAGAAAGAAATAAAGAAAGAAAAGAAAGAAATAAAGAAAGAAAGGAAGGAAGGAAGGAAGGAAAATAATTTTGAACTAAATAAAATGAGTGAAGGGAAGATATATATATATATATATATATATATATATATATATATATATATATATATATATATATATATATATATATATATATATATCGTAGTGTATTTGGGTAGTAATCCCTCTTTTATAGGAGTTCAATTAAAGACAATTGACAAGATCTCCGCTTAAGTTTTTTTTATTCAATTTTTCTTGCATTCTTACAAGTGTTTCCTTTTTGGGACATAAAGTGCGTAAAAACAGTCCAAATGTTCTATATATGAACATGGCCATAACATGCTGACCGTATTAGGAAAAAAACATTGCCATCACTATGGATACGCATATAAATATCCACATACTCATTTAAAAATTAAAGATATAAGAATATATAGAATAATCAATCAGTCGTCTTTAACGAATATATATATATATATATATATATATATATATATATATATATATATATATATATATATATATATATATATATATATATATATATATATATATGTGTGTGTGTGTACATTGTGCGATGGAAAAATTGTCGTCTTAATAGCGCAAAAAAGAAAATAATATAGTCATCTCATTTTAACAGATATATTTACCAAAATTACAAAAAAATATCTTGAAACACTAAAGAGTAAATTTATTCAATAAATATATCGCCATTCTCTTCAACCACGGCCTCCAGATGACTTTGGAATCTCTTGCAACTCTTCTGGACGGTTTCCTTTTTTAAGTTGGTGAAGGCTGCCATAATCCTTTCCTTCAGTTCAACTTTGGTATTACAAGTTGTTTTGTTGGTCCTTCGCATGTAATTGTTCTAGCGTGACATGCTCGTTAACCATTACACCACATCGAGGCGACTTTCATCACCTGTCATGATATATTTAAAAACTGTTAGGGTGATACATTTGTCATTACAATTGGTTCCCCAAAACGGAAATTACTTATGACTCAACCTCATAGATTCAGTCATTTCAAGAAGACAATTGAGTCTACTAAGTGAAACAGTAAAAAACAAACAAACTATTATTGATAAGTACCATCAACACAGATATTTAAAAAAAAACTAAAGTACTCTCTATTAATCACCATAGCGATCCTTCCCTGCCCCCCCACCCCATTAGAATGTCTGATAGTCAACTTCTTGAGGGCAACTCCCTGCGTCTGCTCGGTCTCACGTTGACTGCTGACCTGAGATGGAACAAATACATTGAGTCAATTGCTTCGTCCACCGCGAGGAAAGTTGGCTCTCTGTGCCGCGCCAGAAAATTTTTCTCCCCGGAATCGATACTTCAAATATATAAATCAACCATTCGCCCTTGCATGGAGTATTGCTGCCATATATGGTCTGGGGCACCTTCTGTTTACCTCGGAGTTCTTGACAAGATCCAGAGGCGGATATGTAATATAATTGGCCCTGATCTGGCATCTCGTCTACAATCACTCTCTCACAGACGCGCCGTCGCCTCTCTCTGTCTTTTCTACAAGTACTTTCATGGTAATTGCTCTGATAAGCTGCTTTCACTGGTTCCCAGACTCCATGAATTCAAGCGCCCTACGAGGCTGGCATCCCGCTCCCACCCTTACACTATAGAAATTTTTAAATGTAGCCATCTCTTCTACTCCAATAGCTTCATATCTCTCACCTCTCGCCTGTGGAACACCCTTCCCTATTACTGTTTCCCTGAGAGCTATAATCTCCAACTATTCAAATGTAATGTCAATCGACATCTCCAGTTGCCTTGATCTACCCACTATCCTTCTCCTCATCCTTTCTTCTATCACTCCTATCTGCTCTCGCTCCAAATCTTCTGCAACCCCCTGCATCCTAGTGGCTTCACGCCTTGCTCGGGGCGTAAGTACGATACATTAGCGTGTGCGTGAGAAATTAGCTGTTAGAAATTTCTTATTTTTCTTGTTTCGATTAATATATCTATATTAAGTATATATTTATTTATGCCATATACATGTTTATAGTATTTACATTGTGATCATAACTACAGGTAGTTACTATAATATACTATATATATATATATATATATATATATATATATATATAGCACTAATATATATAGCACTAATATATATAGCACTAATAACATTTGCACCAACACTATTATCATTATTTATTTGATAAGTATTCAGGATTAACGTTTCCCTGAGTCGAAAACTGAAGTAAGTTTGAACCACTGAGAGATTGGCCTTTATTTACAATCCAGTTGTCTGTTCCGTGGATTAACGACTTAAGAAAAAATTTAGATGAACACCAACTAAAAATTTAAATAAAAATTAAAATAAAACTAAATAATATTTAAGAGTTAATAATAATAATAATAATAACAATAATAATAATAATAATAATAATTGTATCTTTGAAGATATTCAAAAAGCTGTCAAAATAAAAGGACCTTGAAATAGAAATCTCGAAAATGTGGCACATGGGAACATCAACAATCCCTGTTGTAGTTGGAGCCCTTAGACTAATCGATGGGATTCCTGGAAGTCCATGCCTCAAAGAGATACAAAAAAATGTTCTGACAAGTACAGACCACACTTTACGAAAGGCTTTATTTATGTAATTTTATTTATTTTTTTTTTTTGTCAGTGGAAAGTGTCATGATGCCATTTCTAACCTTAGATCCATGGGCGGGACCCGGAAAGAAATGTGTAAACGCCAGAAATCAAAGAAAAATAATAATAATAATAATAATAATAATAATAATAATAATAATAATAATGATGGTTTCAATGTAAAAATAAAATAAGTTGATGAGGTTAAAATATAAAACGAATTAAATGGTGAGAAGTGTGAGAAAGAATCTGAAATAGAAAAAAAGAACAAAATGTATCAAGGAAAAATTTCATTAAAGAAATAAGAAAGATTAAAGAGAGAGAAGGAAAATGTGAAAAAAAAGAAAGAAAAAATATAATTAATGAAAGAGAGAAAGAATTATCATGCGGTTAAAGAAGTAAGCAAATTGAATGGAGAAATAGAGAGCGAAAGAATCTCAGTAGAAAGAAAGAAAGAAAGAAAGAAAGAAAGAAAGAAAGAAAGAAAGGGAAAGAAAGAAAGGGAAAGAAAGAAAGGGAAAGAACGAAGTATAGAAAGAAATAAGCAGATACGCAAAGGAACACAATTAGGGTAGGAAAGAAAAAAAAAGAAAACAAGATATGAAAAGAAAGAAAGATAGAAAAACCGGAGAAGAAAGAAAGAAAAAAAGAAAAAAAGAAAGAAAGAAAGACTGAATAGAATTAAGGAAATCAATAAAATGTGGTTAAAGACGTAAGAGAAAGTGAAGAAAGAAAAGAAGGAAAGAATCTGAATAAGAAAGAAAGAAATGGTTAGAAAGAGAAAAGAATAAATCTTAGTAGAAAGAAAAAAGAAAGAAACAGACAAACAAACGAAGAATAAAGAAAGATATGGATGGAGAGGAAAAGAAATGAACCTCAATTGAAAGAAAGAAAGAAAGAAAGAAAGAAAGAAAGACTGAATTAACTGAATTAAGTAAATAAATAAAATAAGGTTAAATAAAAAAAAGTATAAAGAGGGTAAGAGAGAGAAAGAAAGAAAAAGCTGAATAAAAAAGAAAGAAATGTAGAATTAAAGAAAGAGAAAATGAAGTATCATACGGTTAAAGAAATAACCAAATTGAATGAAGAAATGGAAGAAAGAAAACGCTATCAATAGAAAGAAAGAAAGAAAGAAAGAAAGAAAGAACAAACGAATAGAATTAAATCAATAAAATCAGGTTAAAGAAAGAATCGAAAAAGCGAAAAAGAATCTAAGAAAAAAATAATATGAACTTAAAGAAAAATGTGAAGAAAAGGGGAAGTGAGGAAAAAAATCTGAATAAGAAAGAAAGAAAGAAAGAAAGAAGGAAAGAAAGAAGGAAAGAAAGAAGGAAAGAAAGAAAGATATGGATAGAATGAGAAAAGAAATCATTTGATGAGAATATCAGTTTAATAAAGTATATTGTTCGTTTGACTGGAATGGAACAGGCAATTATACAGGCAGGGGTATTTTCACCGCTCTTCATACTTTATATGCAGTTGCTTTTAATAAGTGTTGCAGCGACTGTTCTTGCAACAGTGGTGGTGCTGGTTGGCGGGGGGGGCGTCGAGTCATGCATTGGTCGTCGCTGGAGATTATGGCGGCGGAAATATTTCGACGGCTGGCGTTTGGTCAACGCACCGAATTAGTCAAATAATAGTGGATCAACAGTTAAGGACGAAAAGAAGCGAATAGAATCGAGAAAAAAAACAGGAGAATGAAGGAAAAGGACAAAAAATCCATTGAAAGGAGCAACAAAGGAAGAGATTAAGGAAAAGTCGGACAGAGAAACAGAGCAGACAAAAGTGCAAAAATGGAAAGAAATAAAGAATAAAGATATTAAGAAAGAAAGAGACAAGAACAACGATATAAAATAGTATTTAATATAAAAAAATATATATATATCTGTCGAACGAAGCCATAGATTCCCACGCGAAGTTCTACTGCTTTGATTTCAATTGAAAGAAAGGTTATGCAAGGTAGACTTGAGGCCTCCCATCACAACCGGTTTTAAATTGAGAGATATCTTTTTTTTATTCAATTCACCCCAAACAAGACAACAACGCCACTAAGACGCAAGGGGCTACTGGGTGTAAAACAGAATCAAAAAATTTGAAAAAGAACCGGTAACCTAATGCTAAATAGAAAACAAGGGATAAAACTATACTTCTGTTCAAAAAACCAAAGAGGAGTGTGAACCGGGAAATAAGCGGACCTATCTATTCCTATTGAAGAAAAAATTAAAAAAAGTAAATAGTAAATAAAATTTCACTGTCTAGCCGGAGACGATGGAAGTACAGAGTTGGAGTAGATTTTAGAAGGAACCGGTAACTCAATCCTAATTAGAAAACAAGGGATAAACCTCTACTTCTGTTCAAAAAACCGGGGAGGAGTTTGAACCGGACGATAGGCGGACATATCCACTCGAGGTGAGTAAATCAATAGTAAATAAAAGTTCAGTGTTGAAGTAGACTTTAGCAGAAAGCGGAAACCCGATCCTAAACAGGAAACAAAGAAATAACAGTGCCAAGAAATAAGCGACCTTTTCATACACTGATAGATTCATAATTACATAAGAATATAGGTATATATGAGGGTGCATATGGTTACTTATACACACACACATACACACACACATGCACACACACACGCATATATATGTATATATATATATATATATATATATATATATGTATATATATATATATATGTACACATACATATCTCTATCTATAAAAGGCAGGATGTGTGTGTGTCCGTGTAACGAATGCACGGCCACAATTTTCGACGGATTTGCACCAAAATTTACATGCACATATTCCAAGTTAGTGGAAAGGCCAAGACCGAATTTGGATTTCCCAACTCCCATCGATAGTGGAAATAATCGAGTTTTTCCTGCTTCTACGGCAGTTTTCATGTAGTTTGCAGCCATTTTCTACTGGCCAGAGTGAGAGCCTACTGGCTGCCACGAATACACAGGAAGATTCTATTGGCCAGCGTGAGAGCCAACAGCTGACTGACACGAATGTTAACTAGCATGCTAGCATGCAAAAATAAAAAAATCAATAGCTGCATTCGTCACAAGTGGGAAAAATTTAAATCTCCATGGCACTTTACTCCAATTGGCTCATTCGCTTGCTTAAACTCAACGTTGATTCTGATTCCGCAGAACTGGGTTGGGTGGGAAAAGGTATTTGTTGTTAACATTCTTTTTTCCGTCGGTTTTTCCAGTTACGAGTCCTTTTTTTTAAAGCTGATCGTTTTGTGTTCATTTTGTTTAGTTCTTTTTTCGTAACAGATTTAATGTTTAGTATAGAGCTTAGAAAAAATTCGCAGTATGAGATAGGCAAGAAGTAAGGCCTGTAGCAACATCAGCACGGCAAAGGACACTCCTTTAAAGGCAAGGAAGGGCTAAAATATTTTTAAGTCAAGTGATAGCGATTGCTGTATGAGTCGCAATGATTTTTGAATCAAACACGGGCAACGGCCATGCTGCTAGTATATATATATATATATATATATATATATATATATATATATATGTGTGTGTGTGTGTGTGTGTGTGTAAACGCACAGACACGTGTATGCGGATATATGTATGTGTATATGTGTTGGATAGCATGATCTAGGTGTCCTGATATTACCCACAATTTATGAACCTATCAGTCAAATGATTCACCTAAATTTAATTAAATCCCCCATAATAACACTACACCCTTATAGTCTAAATACTATTTACTGTAAATCCCAGGAAAACACACTTGCTGTTAGCATAAATAAGACGTCTCTTGGAGGAGGAACTGATATTGAAAATAAATTCAAATTCCCACTTCCACACAAACGCTTAAGAGCCGAAGAAATAGACTATATTCATGTTGAGGTAATTTTGTCTTTTGCCGTAATACATCCCAAATTGGTGCCAAATGAATAATGGTGAGAGGAAAATGATCATTCAGACATTCAGTAGTAGTACCAACAATCATACTCTGGCTTCCACGTTCAAAGTCCATTCAAGAACCATCAAGAGAACAGTGAATAAGTTTCAAAATATAAGTTGTTTTTCATCGAAATTTTTTCTTAGGTCGTCAGTCCACGGAACAGACAACTGTGGATTGTAAATAAAGGCCAATACCTCAGTGATTCAAACTTACTTCAGTTTTCGACTCAGGGAAACGTTAATCATAAATATTTATCAAACATATGTTGATAATATTGTTGGTGCAAATGTTATTAGTGTAAAAGAAGTTTCAAAACAGAGGTAACAGTAGAAAGAAAAACTGGATCGTATCACTACAGAAAAACGCATCACCATTCCAAGTTAGAGCTAAACAGATCAATTAGAGAAGATACAACTCAATCCATAGCACGTTTGCTACGTAAGAAAGGAGTTTCAGCTATGACAGTCTAAAGAGCAGTGAAAAAAAACTTGAAAATGAAATCGTACATGAAACGTGTGAGGCACTTTGTTACTCTAGGACAGAAAGTTAGAAGATTAGAGAGGGTGAAGATCATCTTGAATGAGTTGGAAAACGATCCTGGAATAATATATATATATATATATATATATATATATATTCATTCATATATATATATATATATATATATATATATATATATATATATGACCAGATAGATGTGAGTTTGTGGACCCTGGGTTTCACGCTTTAGCGATCGTCAGACAAACTGATCAGTCACAAACTCACATCTATCCAACTAAATATGTTAGCTCTATCTCTGATATTGAGCGCTTTCTAATAAGTATATATATATAATATATAAATAATTATACATATATATATTTATTTATATGTATATACACTTTTCACACACACACACATATACATAATGTAAATAGAATATATATATATATATATAGATAGATAGATAGATAGAGAGAGAGAGAGAGAGAGAGAGAGAGATAGGTAGGTTAAGTGGAATTACTTAAGAAGACTGGTACACACATAAAAATAGGGGAAAACCTTTTTGGAAATATTTGTATATTAACATTATCAGAACTTCCTCAAGCTGCGACATTCGTCAGAATTGAAAAATATCGATCTTTTATCATTTTAGAAGTGGATGGATCTATTCATAATATCACGAGAGTGTAAAATCGGTCATTTACTTATTACAGCGATATCTGGAAATGTCTACAAATATTAGTCGGTCCGCAGATGAAAACGGACTTAATTTTTAATCGTTTTAGAAGTGGGGTCCTGTTCCTACTGACAATACAGTGTAAAATCGATCCCTGACTTTTTATCGAGTTATCTGGACAAGGTTGCAAATGTTAGTTGTTCTTCAGATGAAAACAGATTTTTTAAAATCATTTTAGAAGTGGGGATCCTGTTCATAATATCAGTTCTGTGCCAAATCGATCCCTGACTTTTTTATAAAGTTGTCTGGACATAGGTATTCTCCCTTCCGAAAACATACTTTTTTGTAAGAAAAACAAACAAACTTTCTTTTAAACAACGGATAAATACATTTATAATTGAATAACAATTTACACAAATAAAAATATATATTCATTTATTCTTCATTTAAGATAAATAATTGTCGAAACTGTTAAATGTAGCCGTCTCTTCTACTCCAATAGCTTCATGTCTCGCACTTCTCGCCTGTGGAACTCCCTCCCCATTTCTTGTTTTCCTGATAGCTATAATCTTCAACTATTCAAATGTAACGTCAATCGACGTCTCCAGATGCCTTGATCTATCCCCTAACCGTTTCTTCATCCTTTCCTCTATCACTCCTCTTTGTTCTCGCTCCTACTCTGAAACCTTTTACGTGCTAGTGGCTTCCCGCCTTGCTTGGGGTTAAATGCTTAAAAAAAAAGAAGATTATTACCTATTAGCGATTACACCTTTACTTTGGAAAAAAATCCTCTCACCAAATTTCTTTTTTAAATGAAAGTTTTAAAATTAAAAAAAAAGGGCAGATATTACTGTTTTAAGCACAATTTCAAAACTGACATTTGTAACTCTAATAACTATAAAACTGGTACCGGTTCAGGTAATATTTATGGTTTCAGGTACACGCTAGGAGTCTTAGAAAAAAATTCCTCAGCTGATAAGGGAGGGACAACTGTACTTGAAAAGTTTAATCTAACTTTTTTTTTTTTCATAAACCTCCCTACCACCAGTTCTCCTATTTTTTGCTGTCACCACCCATTTAGTGCAAATGGCGCTGATGAGGGTTGGCGTATCAATTACATTTGCCCTCTCCTGATTGGCCTGTCATTGTTTGAATACCGTTTTTCTTATTTTTGTTTTTAGACAGCCAAACCAAACACTGATAGGGAGTGGCGAGGTAGAACGGATGAATCCATACGTCTACGGTTATTGCGACATGGAAGCAGGCATTAGTTGAAAGCGGTGGTGGAGGTTAAAAGAAAAAAGAAGGTGGTAGCGGTGGTGGTGGCGGCGATGATGACTACCTCTTCCACTTGTTTTTAAAACGGGTGTTCGAACTTGAAGCAATAGCCGGAAGCACGTGACATGTTAAGGTCGTTGCAAGCATTCCGATACATAGCATTTAGCCTGTTTTATACGTTCAACGTTCAGGACTGCTTTAACCTCTCTTGATCCTCAAAACATCAGCAGAGAGTTTTCCTCTCTTTGCCTCTCAATGGTAAATCGTTCATTAAAATAAAATAAAAGATATCCCCAATTTTATTGAACTTGCTATGTTAATATAAAATCTCAATAATATCCAGTTTTGTCAATCTATTAAATAACTGATCGTGTTTTATGATACAAGTTCCGGTCTGGACGTGGGTGATCATGGCTCTCCATAACATCCTATAATTTGTAGCTGCCAATAATATTTCTCTCTTGACTATTTCTCTGAATCCCTATTCTGCTTACAAAATCACGTTACATATGTTTTGAATGTAACGTGTGTTACATAAGATACGTATATCATTCGGGTTATATGTGTCACACGCGTTATATGTTACATATGTTATTTATGTTATAAATATATATATATATATTCCTTATAGTTTTTGTCAAATGGACTTTGAAGATGGAAGCTAGAGTATAAATGTTGATACCCTATATATATATATATATATATATATATATAGAGAGAGAGAGAGAGAGAGAAAACATTGTGAAAGTGAACGCGGTGCGACTTTCGCTTCTAGCGTCTTATATTTATATAACGTGTTTATCGTTGCTTGGAAATCATCCATGTAAACAGAAACAGACTATCATCACTGCCTTGTCCGTGTATTGCTTAATATATTGTACTGAAATTGTCATCTTTGACAATGGCTTATGTAAACCGAAAGCTTAGATTGGATTAAAAAATATGGATAAATGTTGTGATTTTCTTTCTTCGTTTAATGATAATGTTATTAAGCTTATCAGACGTTATGAAAAGAATTTACATAAAATAAATAGACAACACATGTCTATATTATTTAATGAAACATGTTTAAATAAAAAAATGCTGCCTAAATACACTCAATATATACATATGTGACACTATTTAGGGTTGCGTGAAAAAAAAGGCGAGAATTAATTAAGGTGATAAGAAGCTATCACGAAAAGACACTGAGTGATGTTATTTTTTCTAACAAAGAAAAGTGGTAAAGATTTTATTTTCATTAGCAAAGTTAAAAAGAAGGAAAGATTAAACCATTAACTATCTGCGGAGATATAATTTGGGAAAACACCTGTTTTATGTCAGAGCTGGCCATGATAAAAAAATTTTTTATCGGAACAGATATTTGGCGACAGAGTGTGGAAAATCATTGACCAACCTCAATGATTATTTGACGAAAATCTCGTTGACGAACTCCAGACGACGTTCGGTGAAGATAAGAGTCGTAGGGGTTTGTTGTCGGGAAGAAGAAAAGAAAGAAAAGAAAAAAAATGGGAAGATATTTTTTTTTTCTTTGAGCGAGATTTTTAAACCGAGGCCAGTCTAGCCAAACCCACGCTGCTGAGCGTTCATTGGCTGAAGGGTGGCGTGAGCGGCAGGCGAAGGTAAACTATGAAGAAGGAGGGAAGGCCTGTGGACGCCCCCTGAAGCGATTGGTGTGAGATGCCACTGTGAGAGAGAGGGGAACCTGTTGACGCCCTCTGAGGGGATTGGTGTGAGATACCAATATGAGAAAGGAAGAATTTGGGAGGACGATTCCATTTAAGTAGAAAGTAAGGACTTCCAAATATGGAAAGTAATAAATTTTCCTGTCCGAGAACAAAGAAGATCCTTATTGTGGATTTAGAATTATCAAGGAACCTCAAACCCCGACAAGCCCACCCCGGTTTTGGTCGGCGTCCATATAAGTAGAGTTAGTAACACAGACAGGCAAGCAGTTGCAGAGTGAGTAACACAGACGCAGTCGGCAGACGCAGACGGAGTTGAGCTGTGAGCTCTGAGTCCCACCTCGCAGAAAGCTGACTGAAAGATCCACGCATCAGGACCTCAACTTCTAACCAAGAACAATTTATTTTTGAAAAACGACTTAGACTCACACCACCAAAACAAGATTTACGAATATCACCTGAAGATACACCAAAAACCACTTTCTTAAAAAAAAACAACTTAAGATGTTAAGACTCGCCTAACAAACACAAAGTGTCACGAATCCATATAAGCGGGTTGGGAGAACGATGCAGTCCTGTATTCAGCAACCAGATATAAAGTATTGTTATTCTTTTTTTAACACATTTGAACTTCTCGAGTTGTTACTTTATTTTCTTTTACATATACTTGTGCGGTATTACCTTTGTTCGGACTCGACTTGCATTGCGGCCCGGCGACTGATTGATTTCGTCTACCTAAGATCAAATCACAACGTGGGTAGGTTAGACTAGGAATCAAAGCAGTTACTTCGGTAACCAGACGATGGAGGCCAGCTGGGAACGACAAAGCTGATACCGAATCTAACCAGATTCCCATCCGAATCAGCAAAGGGTTAGAACGTCACGTTTGGTGCCGTAACCAATACCAAGTCACATTGGTCGTCACAGGACAGAACGGCGGTGGGCTCGGGGAGAGGCCACGGGGTGACGTCATATATATATATATATATATATATATATATATATATATATATATATATATATATATAATAAGAAAGAACAGTAAGATTTATAATCCGGTGTTCTTAGTAATTATTTTATTTTTAAAAAAAACACTTCTCGATACAAGAAAGTGGAGCATAATATTATAGTTGTTTTTTTTTTTAAAAAATAAGATTCCATCGTGATGGAATCATATTTTTAAAAAAGAAAATAATTATATCATATATATATATATATATATATATATATATAATATACCTGGTTGGAAATTGAGTTGGATAGTTTCTTATTGATCTATTTAGCTCCAAGTTGAAATGATAATCCAACTGTTTTTTCTCTATAATGTTCCCACTTTTTACAACTTATTCACCGATCTCGTCATGTTTCTTGAATGGACTTTGAAGATGGAAGCTAGAGTATAAATGTTGATACTATATATATATATATATATATATATATATATATATATAGAGAGAGAGAGAGAGAGAGAGAGAGAGACAGACAGACAGACAGAGAACTTTGTGTAAGTGAACTCAACAAACGAGGCCGGAATTTGAACTCGTCTCATCTATTCCACTTGTCGATAAATGTTACGCGACCCACAGATCCCTAGCTTAGCGGCCTCTTTGATAATTTTCTTTGTTAAGTTGAGAATGGAAGCAATTTACAGTTTCTCATGCCATAGTTATTCATGGTTCATGACCAGTCCTCTGATGCACAAGAGCTCAATACTGGCGTCCCGCAACTGTCTTTCGTCGGGCCGACCCTCTTTCTACTTCATATTACTGATCTGCTTAAGAACATTCTCAGATATTTAGTAAATCTATATACTGACGATAGCGCGCTTTGTGGGTGAAACTCCAACAGTCAAGATCATCAGTGCCTGACAGCTTATCTGTCCTCTGGTCTATCCGTCACATCTCAATTGGAGAAGACTCCGCTCCTTGTAATCCCCAATGAGGACTCTTGCTTCAAGCGTCTATTGGTACTAAATCCTACTTCAGATCTCGTGCACTGAGAGGATAAAAATGACATTCTCGATGGCCGTGTGGGTGATGGATTATTTTTACATCCTTTGACAAGGTGTGATGCAAGGCCGTTACTGCATAAGCTCTCCAGCTATGGGATCACAATTTCTAACTTATCAAATCATTCCAATCAGTTCGGCCCATGAAGGTCGTAGTTTATGGCCCTTCCTCTGAAGTACATGAGATCAATAATGACTCCCCTCAAGGTGCTATCCGTTGTCCTTCCCTCTTTTTACTTTATATTAACGATCTGCCTAAGAGCATTCTCAGATCTTTAGTAAACATATGTGCAGATTTCGCTAAATTCACACCCTAAACTATTTGAATAAGTACAGGAATAGAATGCAATACTATTTACATTGTTCGGACTATCGTCCTCATCTTTGTTGCCATATTTATCACAACGTTTCGGCTGTTGTATGCCCAGGCCTTCTTCAGGTGGTTGGAATATGGCATCAAAGATGAGGGCGATAGTCCGAACAATGTAAATAGTGTACATAATACCTCATCTCAGAAATATAGACTTATAGAATGCAATAGTTATGTGATTCATACGGGTGTACCTCCAAGAATCTTAATGGCCAGAGCCTGGCACCTTATCCCTCCTCTGGGCTATATTTCTCATCTCAATGACGGGGTGGGGTTTGAATACATGCTTTTACCATTAAATACCTCCAAAACAAAACTAATATCGTTTCAACCCCACCGAGTAGGCATTAAATTTACTCCAGCTCCGACGAGATTTTGTGCTCCCAATTAGGCCTCTTACCTCGAATGTCTCTTTCCTCAATACAGGTCTCAAGGGAAACTCCTATATACGTACCATCGTTAAAGATGCTGTAATAGAAATCGGTTTCGTTTACCGCTCCAGAAAGTATCTGACTCCTATTGAAACGCTTTATGTTTACAAGAGTCAGATCAAACCAGATCTGGAGTATTGCTACCAGACCTGGACTGTTTCTGTCCAGAAGTGAGTTCAAAAGCGAGTATGCGATCTTCAGGCGATAAATTGTTTTCTTTCAACGTTTTTCCCAGGGATGAAACTTTGCTAACCCCTCGCGATTTCCGTGGAAAATGTTCAAACGAACTCCATTCCTTCGTTCGAACAATCCAGATACCCACAGCCAGGACGCTCCACGGCACGCACTCAGAATCAACTCTTAATTATTCTCTTCGTATTCCTTTTGTAAGGAAGAAGTTCCTCTCAGACAGCTTGTTCTTACATCAAAGGTTATATGCATGTATTTGTCTTGGTTAGCAAAGTCCAAGACATTCATCTGTGGCTGAATGATAACGGCACGTCAGGCTATATGACGGTTGTCATGACGGTAAAAGGTACGATTCCTGTCAGAAGAGCACATATTTTCTGCAAAACTTCTCGAACATGCAGGCCAGTAAATGTAATTAACGCTGTTTAATTTAAAAAAAAAAAACAAAAACAAAAAAAAATACAGAGAATTTTCTTAAATTACATCTGTAAAAAAAATAACGTATAAACAGAAAATATATTAAACAATTGTCGGAATTAATACATTTCATTATATATATATATATAATGTATTCAATATACATTTCGTTATATATATATATATATATATATATATAATGTATTCAATATATACTTCAAGCCGAGACGCCCCCATGTTTCTGACAAGATAGAAATTGTGTGTGCGTTTGCTTCCTTTTTTATGGAAGAGTGCACATTGCTAGTGAAGCGGAAGTTATCTGGGAGTGGACTATAAATTGCCAAGGGGAATCACAGTGTGCAGATGGAAAAATCTGTAGCTAACGGAAGGTACACAAGTCGATACACGATCAGTATCGACTGGGCCACTCGAGAGAGGAGTATGATGTTGAAAGACCCGAAACCCCAAATGAACCTCGGCTAGAAACATCATTTATTATTTGTACCAAAGCATCCAATTGATGTATTTTTGTTTTTTGTTAACAGCAGATTTCCAAATTTTTATCTAAATTTTTGTTCATCCACTTTTTTATCATTTTATTTTATTTAATAATATTTTATTATTATATAATTTTTAGGTCTTATAGTTTTAATGTCGAGGTAGCTAGATGTATCTTCTATTCTAATAATTTCTTTTTCGCACTTTTCTTGCCTGTGGAAATCCCTTTCGATTTGTTACTTCCCTGTCAACTACAATCTTAAATAATTTAAGTGAAACACCGGTCGCCATTAACTGTCTTCCTGAGACCTATTGGGTTATTGTCCTGACTCATCAGTAAATTCTTGTCATTCTCTAAAATTTTGTCATTCCTCGTAAATTCTTGCGTTTTAGTGGCATTAATGCTTTGCTTGAGATGAAATATTTAATTATATATATATATATATATATATATATATATATATATATATATATATATATTATGTTTATACGTTATTTTTATAGATATAATTTAAGTAAATGTCCCATTTTTTTAATTAAACCGTATTAATTACATAAATATAAGACCTATTTGTCAATTTAATACTACGCTTAAATCCACTGACACATATGCGGATTTATATTAGGCTGCATTTAAGGACTTTTTCCCTGTTTCTTAATAATCTGTTTAGCTGTTGGAAGGTTAATATTAAATGATCAATAGTTAAGTTTGGACCACCCCGGTATATCTTTTTGCCACCCGTTTAGCAGTTTTCTGTCGGCGTCTCATTCATTACATTGAAAGTTGTGCTACCGGAAGTCCTTTGTTTTTTTTTTTTTTTTTTTTTTTTGCTTTGTTTTTTTTTTCCTTGATGGCTACTTCCGGCAACATTTGGCTGGGAAAGTATGATAGTTCTATCGACAGTTACGTACACTTCACAAGGCAGTTTGAAATCAAACAAGTTCAACACATCATTAACAGTAGTCGGATGGTTATTTTGTTAAGCGTAGCTCGGTCGGACACACGTGAACTATAATGGTAATTGTAATATTAACCATTTACTTACACGGAGACATTCAGCATTCTTTTATCGAACAGCCTGTGCTACTGTCGGCTGAAATTTATAAAATCTTTCTCTTAAAACAATTCTTCAGGTAAATAGGTTTCTCAAGTCGAGA
Source organism: Acanthosepion pharaonis (assembly GCA_903632075.3). NCBI lineage: Eukaryota > Metazoa > Mollusca > Cephalopoda > Sepiida > Sepiidae > Acanthosepion > Acanthosepion pharaonis. The sequence continues at coordinate 662,073 of CAHIKZ030000461.1, forward strand.
GAGTCCTTTCCGGTATTGATGGAGATTTCTTTTCTAACCTTTCGCTTGATGTAGTGTGGAACGCCAACACCTTGATTATGTTATGTTCTTTTCTTTGAGTTACATGAGTTAACCATTTTGTTTCACAACACTAGCAAATTGGTTCGCGCCTGAGTTTGCAAATCTTGACAAGGTATCGGATAATAATACTAAACAATTTAGTTAGCCTGGCATAAGGTCACAATAAGAGAGCAGCCGGTAAGAGTTCAAGTAATTACACTAGAAGTTGGTAAATACGTGAGTCAGTACGACGTTTTTCAAGTAATTACACTAGAAGTTGGTAAATACGTGAGTCAGTACGACGTTTTTGGAAATTTTATGTTAGGAAATGTTAAGTGTTAGAACCTCAGTTGATCTTCATTAACGATCTTCCCGAATGTCATCAGTTCCCAAGTTGGCATCTATGCAGACGACATCACTATTTACTCCTGCCTCAAAAGCAAGTCTGGTATCGTTGACAAAACTAACCTGGCTGTTGGTCTCGAAAAGGACCTCCAATCTGTGGTTGATTGGGGCAAGAAATGGCTGGTAAAGTTTTAAACACAATTACTCTCTTCTACCCACTAGAGAGAACCCTCCCCACCTCTCATTAAAATGTCTGATGCTCAAACCACGACAGTGCCTTTCTGCGACTGCTTGGTCTCGCGCTGTCTGCTGACCTGAGATGGAACAAATACATTGAATGAATAGCTTCATCTATCGCAAGAAAAGTTGATTCTCTGCGTCACGACAGATAGTTTTTCTCACACGAGTACATCCTTCAAATCTATAAATCAACCATTCGCCCTTGCATGGAATACTGCTGCCATATATGGTCAGGAGCCCTCGGTGTTCGTCTCAAGGTCCTTGACAAAAGCCAGAGACGGATATACAATGTGATTGGTCCTGATCTGTCATCTCGTCTACAGTCACTTTCTCACAGACGTACCGTCGCTTCCCTCTGTCTTTTCTACAAATACTTTCACGGTAACTGTTCTGACGAACTACTTTCGCTGGTTCCCAAACTGCATGAATTTAAGCCTGCTACTAGGTTGGCATCTCAGCCACACCATTTCACTGTTGAAACTGTTAAATGTAGCCGTCTCTTCTACTCCAATAGCTTCATGTCTCGCACTTCCCGTCTGTGAAACTCCTTTCCTCTTACTTGCTTCCCTGATAGCTATAATCTCCAAATATTCAAATGCAATGTTAATCGACATTTTCACACATCTTGAATTAATTCCGCGTCCTTCTCTTCATCCTTTCTTCTATTACGCCTCTTTGCTCTTGCTTCCACTTTCTGTAATTCCTTGCGTGCTAGTGGCATTCCCGCCTTGCTTGGGGTGAAATCCTTAAAAAAAACTCACAACAGTCGTAATATGAGGTTAAGTAAAAAAAATTATCCGTACTTTCGCCTTAGCATATCTTTAGGTTTGTTACCCCAGGCAGCCTTTCTGACTAGGCAGAACTTAATCCATTATTTTTTTTTTATTCTCCCATACAGAAAGCAACAACTATTCTTTCAAGATTAAAAAAAAAACAGCTAAAAAGGTTAATAGTTACATTTAATCACCAGGACTCGTTTCAAAGAATTATTTAATCAGCTATGAAATCGTCTAATCAGATACATGTTTTTATAACATACTATCAATAGAGCCCGGCGTTGCCCGGGGATGTAACAGTAAGAGATAGATCAAGTATCGACCATCATAAAGACTGAAAAATAAAATTGGCAAAGATTATTGTTTAAGGTTGACGGACACGCATGTCTTAATTAGTTTTATTTTTTTTATTCTTTTTTTTTTTTACGAATTGGTCAAACCCAAACTGAAACAAAAACATTGTTTTCAATCGTTATGAGTCTACCGATTGAATAGAATTTTATTATCAGCAATTGTCTTGTAAATAGAATTTTTAAAGCATTCTGAATGTAAAAATAAAGAAAAAAGTGTGCAAGACAATAAGAAACACTACCTGCCAAAAAGAAGTGAAGTTTTGTTGAAATCGGTTGAAAAATGTAGGAAATCCGATCCCATATATAAACGAACACACACACACACACAAACAATCTGGGCTTTATAATAAGTATAACTCGATAAGAGTTGTCCCCCTTTCATTCTCGCGACAGCGATGCCTCTTAATCATGTTTTCAAATTGATTTCGTGCAAAAACAATTGTGTTTTTCCAATTTTTGGCGCTGTCAGAACCACCGCAAGGTAATTTTACGTAGTCCTGTGAAGTTTTGTTGAAATCGGTTGAAAAATGTAGGAAATCCGATCCAATATATAAACGAACAGAAACACACACACATACAGCCTGGTTTTATAATAAGTATGATTACCTTTTGTTGCAAAGATAATACATGAAGGAAATAACATTAAAACATATATTAGTTAAAAATCTTAATAAAATTTTAAAATTAGCCCTGGTCTTCCGTTTCGGCTTCAGAAATTTTCCCCACCGTCATAAGGTTCCCACCCTGTGTCATTTCAACAACTACTTTCATTGTAATTGTTCGGATGAGCGCTTTGCTATGGCACGTAGATTTTTTTTTTTGCAATTAAGCGCCGTACTAGACTGTCGACTAGGTCTCATCAATTTACAGTTGAGTTTTCTAGATGTCTCCATAAGTTCTATGCTAACAGTTTCTTTTCTCGCACTCCTCGCACGTGGAACTCTTTCCCGCTTCCATGCTTTTTAGCCAACATTAATCTTCAAAAATTTTAAATGCAATTTCATTCACTATCTGTCCTCCTGATTACTCTTTCCTCTTCTCGCTCATTATTAACCTTTCTGTTCCTAATTCTTTCACACCCAGTAACCCCTTGAGTATTAATATCGTGGTGTCTAAACAAAATCGTCAGCCCATGACAATTACGTTTACCATGAAACAGATTGTCACCCCTAGGTGTTGACTTCAGTTTACACTTTTATATATACATATATGAATACAACTAAATATGTTAGCTCTATAACTGATATTAACATATTATCTCTTCACTGTTTTATTACATCGAGTACTGTTTCATTAACACCAGCATTATATGTACGATATATATATATATATATATATATATATATATATATATATATATATATATATAATCATTTATTCAAAAATTATAACATAAATATGTTATAAATTCACTACAAAAATAGCCATTTTGTTTCAACACTTCTGGTGTCTTATCAAGTGATGGTGTTGAATGTAGAATAAAGGGTTTTAAAAAGTTCAAATCAATGACCCCCCCCTCGCTAAGGGAAACACTGTTACATAAGCTGGAATGACCAATCAAAATACAAGTATACGAGAATTCAAAAAACTTGACAACGAACTAAGGTTATAATAATTATTTAATGCTTTAATGCTAGGGTTAGACTAAAATAGAATTCATTCTAACTAATAAATATTAAATTATGGTATAAAATTTCAAATTGAAAATTTTAATTTTAATTTTTAATTTTTAATTTTATAGTATAATTTAATATTTTGGTAGTGATTTTATAACATTTTATGTTATAATTTTCGAATAAATGATTATATTTGCTCTACTCTTGAGCACTCTTTTAAGAATAGTATTTGTTGGTTACTGGAATTTATTCTGTATACACAAAACAAAAATATATATATATATATATATATATATATATATATATATATATATATATACTTAATCGAACCTTTGTGAATCGAGCCTATAGCACGTCAGATTAATTGACGGTTCCGTATAGGGCACAGGTTTGATTTCTGACGGAGGACGCATATTTTCTAGGAACATTCAGGCCGGCAATTTATAATGTTTATTAAAAAAAAAACAGAGTATCTACTTAAATAAACTGTGACGGTTACACACCTGGCCCAGGGTCGGATCCTTTGGTTACGGCGCCAACGGTGACGTCGCTCTTCCTGGTCGCTCCTCCTGGGTCCAAGCGTGCCGCTCCAACCCCTTGGTCAGATGATCACCAGCCTCGCCTTTCCCGACTCGCTTCCAATACCTGGTCACTAAAGCAACTGTACCGATCTCCGGTCTGTCTACCCACGTTGTGTTTAGATCTTAGACAGACGGGACCAGCAGGGATTGGGGCCGATACAAGTTGAGTCCGACGGGGTGGCAAAACACAAATAAAAAGAAAATAAACTCACGAGACAAAAAAGATTGCTGATGAAAAAAAAAGGGTAACAACCTTTTATATCTTAATGTCCGCTACATAAAAACAAAATTGTTCTCATTTCCCGACCCGCTCTGTGGACTATGGCACCAAGCTTCTATCACACAACCTAAAGATTTCGAATTGCCTACTCTTTAGAATTGTGTATGTCGGAGTGTGGTTTGGTTCGACACTGGGGCTAATTTCTATCGATCATTCGCGGTTGATTCTTCTCTTCGACTTGAGTTGTATTTTTCTTCTTCGTCGACTTAGGCTGGAAGTTCTCTTGTCTTCGACTTGGGCTGGAAGGATCTCTTGCCGCAACTCAGCCGCAACTCTCTGTCGTCCGAGGTGATCTCTTCTCGCTGCCGTCCGGGGCTGAACTCTGCCGTAACTCTGCCGTAACTCTGCCACAACTCTTGCTGCCTGTCTGGCCTGCAATTCTTCTTCTTGTCTGCCTGCAATTCTTCGGCCTGTCTGGCCTGCAGCTCTTCTTCTTATCTTCGACTTGGCTGTAACTTCTCTGCGGCTTGCGAGCAATCTTCTTCTTCTTCGACTTGGCTGCAACTTCTCTGAGGCTTGCGAGCAATCTTCTTCTTCTTCGATTTGGCTGCAACTTCTCTGAGGCTTGCGAGCAATCTTCTTCTTCTTCGATTTGGGCTGGAAGGATTTCTTGTCTGAGGATTCTCTTGCCCGCAAAGGGGCGAGTGAATCGGGCCTGATGCCCGCGTTCAGGCTCTATCCCTGCCCGCGGTCCAGCTGCAACTCTCAACTCAACTGATTTCTGTCGACTGGGGTCCTGCTTTTATTGACGCCGCAACAAACTGGGGTGGGTCTGTCGGCGTCAGGGTTTTCTCAATAACTCCAAAAGTCGCATTATTTTTGATTTCCATTATCGCTATTGTTTTCACCCCTACTTCCTCACAGTGCCCTTTGTGGGGAGGTGCACACCATCTCTTAGTCTCTCGTATGTCAGGTGACCGTTTTTCGACCAATGGTTCCTGATCGGGCATTTCTTTCTCTTCTTTTCTGAAGATCACGTGACCGTTTCCGACCAATTGTTATTGATCGAGCATCCTTTCTCCTCCTTTCGGGCGTGGTTACATCGTTCTTGTTTTTAAAAAACAAAATCCAATTTTGCCTTTTCTGCACGTACGAAAAATGACAATCTTGGCTTTCTCTCACCTGGGCTCTGTCAAACAGCCCGCCGCTAATTAGATGTGACTTCAGGGAAGAATATTGGCGCTATCTGTGAACTGAGACAATCGTCCCCTTCACCTCCGTCTTTGTCAGACCCGACAGTCAGAAAATCTTAATTATCTACATTGAAAATGTTCCCACTTTATTATCGTAGGTTTCTAATTCTTAATAGGTCAGGATCTGTATATAGTTCCACCGGTCACTCCCCTCAACCCAAAAAACTTTTTTCTCTGATTAAGATAAATTTCGTTTCTATTGTTCTAAAAAGAATTTCCCTTTCTCCAATTTGACAATGAGTCTTTCCCGCAAAAAGTAGGCTAGGTGCTTCGACCGATTTTTTATTATCAATACACTCTTATCAAGCATTGTCCCTTCCACTCTCTAAATGACTTTTCCTTCTAAATAACAAATCCCATTGTTCTTTCGAAAATCGGCCAAGATGTTGGCCTAATTACCTTTCTGATACGTGTTTTTGTTAATGACCGCTTTTTGTATTTCTCGACCTCTCTCTTTTGCTTTTTCTTTTCTTTCCTCTTCTTCCCTTAGGATCGTCTAAATACAATCTTAGTGAATTATTTTCAACTCAATTATTTTCCGTTTTAAAAAAAATCAACAACCTGTTTAGTAAACCGAGTAAGAAAAAATTAAATCATATTTCTATGAATATTTCTAATAATGCAAGGTGCCACAAAACCCTAACTATTAAAATATCTTATAGACAGAATATATATATATATATATATATAAATATATATATATATATATATATATGTGTGTGTGTGTGTGTGTTTTTAGCAAGCCAGTCATCCAGATCTTTATGCACTCGCCAAATCCTCTCTGAAAATTAGATATCAGACGAAGGTAACTTTAGTAAATATATGCCCAATAACACACCTATACACAAAAATGTGTGTGTGTGTGTGTGTGTGTGTGTGTGTGAAAAAAAGAGAAAAGAAAGAAAAGGGAGCAAGTCTTGAGGTAACAGTTCACACAAACAGGAGGTGTGTCAATCATAAAAGTAAGGGCATCAGAGGAACGAACAGAAAGTTTTGTGGGAAAAAAAACCTGTTGAGGAGACTCTAAAAACAAGGAAGCAATGAAAGCGAAAAAAAAAAAAAAATGAAGGAAAAAAAAATAAAAAGAATTTCTAAAGGTGTTACAAGGAAGTGGTGAACGGTTCGAGTCTGGCGATAGTCGAAAAGACAGATGGTGGGAGGGTAGGTGTTTGGAGACTCTGAAGAATGATGAGAAAAAAAAAATAGTTACGGATGGCGACAGGTAGTTGCGGGTGGCGACAGGTACACTCTTGTATTCACGCTGATATAAGGTACATAGAAACTTAATGACATGGGTATTTATCAAGACACAGCTTCCGGAACGTTTAGGATTAAAAAAAATAAAAAATAAAAAATAAAAAAAAAGAAGTGAAATCTATTTTAAGTGAGGTTTAAGGTCATTAGATCACGCCTTAAAAATGTGGATATTTCAATAGAACGAAAATGAATTTAGGAAAAATGTATTTTCTTTAGCCCGAAACACTTCTACATATTGTTTTTCTTCCTTTGTCTTTACTAAATTCTGTTTCCTACAAGTAATGGAGAATCCAGTTAAGATCGAACTCTGGACTTTAATCTATATGAAGGATAACTGAGATGACTTAGGTAATCTTTAGACTCATTATGGCGATTTTCTAAGCATTGCTTAGATGTGGCACAAAGCCGAAATTATGTGGCACCCAGTGAGTATCGAACTCAATACTCATTCGTAATTTTCTACTGAGACAAGATTGCTAACCATTACACCATTTCGAGGTACCTTAAATTATTTTCTTAGGGTAATTTGGATGCGTAGTGATGTAACCGATATCGGCTCGGAGTTCGAATTCCAGTCAAGTTCGTTAGATTTACTTACACACAGATAAACCTGGGAAAGGTATGAGTCCATCCCTACCAGCTATGGGCTGAATAGCAAGACAGACTGGGTTCTTTAGCTTTGGTTCGCAACCTGTTTACCGCAGAAAGAAATGGCAACCTACATGATTGTATATGTATGGTATTTAACTGACTGACTGTGTGTAGCGAGGATCGAACTCATTACTCAGCCGTAATTTTTCCAAAGAGACAAACGTGCTAAACATTGCACCACGCCGAGGTGACTTTAACTATTTTCTAAGAGTAGCTTAGATACAGCAAAGCCGAAAGTATGGAGTACTAAGAGAGAATCGAACTGAACAAGCTTTGGTCGCCATTACGGTCGCCATTACGGTCGCCATTACGTCACGTTAGTCTGCATTCTGATTTCTAACGTTTCAACTCAGAAATTCTATTTCTTTTACAACAGGCGCTTTTTTCAATATTGAGGGCGAGTTAGACGTTGAAAAAAAAGCAACAAAAATGAGATCAACAACTAACAATTCTTCATCTCAGAAATTTGAATTCTGTCATCATAAAGGGTGTGAAGTTAACATAACGGCTATTGACGCATAAGTGGAGTCATTGAACCCAGTTCAGGTTTCTGTCTAATCGGCTGTCTTCACCTGAATCCAGCTGTTCTACTTTGCCTCTAGCTATGGGTTAAATAGCATGATAGATAATTCCGAGTCTCAGATGACAGCCGGCCTTGGAGTAGGACAGCTCTAATAAAAAAAAAAAATAAATAATAATAAAAAACGTGGAGAATGCAAGGGGAGATTACTTCACTATATTTCTAAAGATTTTATAGCAATTCACAGATAATGAAGAAAAGGAAACTGTGAAAAGCCGTTATCGCCTACGTTCTTAATAGACATGGCGGCCAGCCTAGGCGAAGAGCAACTCTGAATTCAAAAACTGCGCAAAAGGTAACATGAAACTTCACTACTATTTTTCCTAAGAAGTTTTAAGAATTCACGGAAAAATACGCAAAACTAATGTGTAGACCAATGTTTCTCAACCTTTTTACCCTTGCGTAACCCTTAAAATAAATGACATGTCTGAAGAACCCCCTGCGCAAAAAACAAAATTATATACCATATCGTTCTCATTTTATTTTCATCGTCGTTCACGTGGTAAATATTATAGTATATATTTTTGAATAACTGGTTTAAGAAAAAATTAATACATCTTTGTCAAATTTTTCGGTAACACTAAATAAAATTAATACTGTTCGTTTCCAGCTATGGGCAAATATTTAACTCCCAAACTAGGGTCAAAACACTATGAAAGTCTAAAAATAGGTTTTTGTAGTAAAAATACCAGTAATTCATTTTTGGAAACGTAATATTACCCGAAATACATTTTACTCTAGACAAAAACCCTTCCGTCCTGGGTATGACAATAAAATACATCCGCATCCTGTGTAAGATGATAAACTACATCCGACAGCAAGGCCTTTGATCAGGAGGTTTTGAGCAGTGTGGAACCACCTCTTAATTGCTGGTGTTCTCAAGTCCAACCTGACCCGAGGTGGTAGCACCTGGTAGGGTCCCAGCTATGGGCAAATAGTTACCCTCCAACTGTCGTCAAAATAGTATAAAAGTGTAAAAATAGCTTTTAATACCAGAAATACTGTGTAAAAATTATTACAGCAATATATTTTTGAAGGGCTTATTTAACGCCGACAGATTTTTAGGGTAGTTTCGTATGAATAGAATATCTTTGTAAGAAATCAGTTTATTAATCAGGTTGCATTGATGTATTTTTCTAAATAAGGGTTTTTGGTTTTGGTTTAGTTTGTTTTACGGCATATTAACCCTCCCAATTTAATGCCGACAATTTTTATTGCTGGTAAGATTTTTTTTTTTCAAAAATGTATTGCTGGTAAGATTTTTTTCCTTCAAAAATCTATTTCTGGAAATATTTTTTCCTTCAAAAAATCTACTTCTGGTAATTTTTTTATTTCAAAAATGTTTTGGTGGTAGTAATATATTGCTGGTAATAAGTTTTTACCAACAATACATTACTACCGGCAAAACATTTTTGAAAATATTTATTTTTTTTTACATATTTTGGAAGAAAAATATTACTAGCGATACATTTTGAAGAAAAAAAATATTACCAGAAATAGATTTTTTGAAGGCAAAAATATTACCAGAAATAGATTTTCGAAGAAAAAAATGTTACCAGCAATACATTTTTGAAAATGAAAAAAAAATTGTCGGCAATAAATAACCCATGGAGGGGTTGATATTTTTCGGCGTTAAATAAGTCCTTGAGGTTGATATGCCGTAAAACAAAATAAACCAAACCATAATTTATGAAGTAATTTATCGGAACATAATATGGAATTGTGAATGATATAAAACAATTAAATTATTTGGATTTTCAACTCTACATCTATCATAAACACCGTATCGTCCCGCGTTTAACAATCTACTTACCTGCCGCTTATATAAATTGTGTGTGAACGATGTAAATGGTTCTAAAACGTATTCTTAACGAGAAATATTTACTTGGCGACAACACGAGACTTCATTAAACAAACATTAAAATGAAATGGTTTTTATTTACATTATTAACATTGTTCTGACTGTTGATCATAGGATCATTTGGCGATTTTCAAATGAATCTCCAAACACTTCTTGTATATATATAAAAAAAATGGTCGCCATTTTGTTCGACTTCAAATGGGACTAATATTTATATGGCAGAAAAATGAAAAAAGAATTACAAGGATTAAATCAATATAATAATGGATGAATGTGGAACTGTGAAAACTAATCCAAGATTCTATACATCATCCGCACAAATCTGTTATTTCTATCGTTTCGTTTTTAGTTACAGAAAGAAAAAAGAACAATCCTATTTTTGTAAAAGAAAACAAGATGGCGTTAGTTTATATTGAATGAACTGCTTGGTAAAATCGAGTACGCGGATTCGGAATTCGAAGTCGAAATTACTCACTGCTAGGCACAACTGCACGATTGATGTTATCTTTCTCTTACATAAATTAGACCGGGTAAAAAAAAATATTTACATTATTCGGACTGTTCTTTTCATCTTTATTGTCATGTTTCATGAGATTTCGGACGTTGTACGTTCCGGCCTTCTTCAGATGATTGAAATTTCGAACTGAACCCGTTATTGGGTCCACCGGGGTAAATTATTCTAGTTCTACGTGCCATACCACTTACGGATGTCTTAGTTATCTCCCTTTAACTCAACGCTCCAATTTTTCTTTTCTTTTTTTTTTTTTTGTTCACCGCTGCCGTAAACATGTATTGAACTCACAACTCTTTGGGTCGTCACAGGATCCAACCAATGCTTTTATACACTAAACCATGTGTCCTTGTACAGTGTGAATCCTTAAAAATAAAAGATTCGAAAATCAACGCAATTAGCTTCATTTATCTGGGTAACCGGTTACCCACATAAATGAAGCTAGGTGATCTGATTTTCGAATCTTTTATCTTTAAGGGTTCACTCAGTACAAGACCCAGGGGACACCCTAGCTTTAGGATTACATTAAGAAGCAGTTTATGCGGATTGGAGAGGAAGATAAAGGTTAATCCTAGACTTGAACAGATTAAGATTGTAGTGATCTGGGAAGCATCGTCTTGGGAGTCGGTTCCACAGAGCAGTGATTCGCGGGGAGAGGCAGTTCGAGTGTCACTTACTTCTCGCATCTATGCTCAGAGTGGTCCTAAAACATCACGTTTTTCAGATAAGCACATAGCATCTCTCTGTTCAAATCGAATACGAATTGAACCTCAAAGTTCACCGCCCACGCACTTCCTAGAATCTGAACAAGACATTTCGGAATGGAATCGAAATATAGAGAATGATTAAACCTAAATATGATGGGTTGGGTGACGACTGGTGGTCCCTATTAATGTAGACTAGTTTGATGCTTCTCCCCATTTCTCTCCTTTCTTTTCTTTCTTTCTTTCTTTCTTTCTTTCTTTCTTTCTTTCTTTCTTTCCATATCTTTCTTCTAATCTTCTTTTTTTTTCTTTCCTACTCTAATTGTGTTCCTTTGCGTATCTGCTTATTTCTTCCTATCTTTCGTTTTTTCCCTTTCTTTCTTTTTTCTTTCTTTCTTTCTTTCTTTTTTTTTTTTTTCTTTCTTTTCTTTCTTTTTTTTTCTTTTTCTTTCTTTCTTTCTTTCCATATCTTTCTTCTAATCTTCTTTTTTTTTCTTTCCTACTCTAATTGTGTTCCTTTGCGTATCTGCTTATTTCTTCCTATCTTTCGTTTTTTCCCTTTCTTTCTTTTTTCTTTCTTTCTTTCTTTCTTTCTTTTTTTTCTTTCTTTCTTTCTTTCTTTTTTCTTTCTTTCTTTCTTTCTTTCTTTCCATATCTTTCTTCTAATCTTCTTTTTTTTTCTTTCCTACTCTAATTGTGTTCCTTTGCGTATCTGCTTATTTCTTCCTATCTTTCGTTTTTCCCTTTCTTTCTTTTTTCTTTCTTTTTCTTTCTTCTTTTTTTTTTTCTTTCTTTCTTTCTTTTTTTTTTTTTTCTTTCTTTCTTTCTTTCTTTTCCATATCTTTCTTCTAATCTTTTTTTTCTTTCCTACTCTAATTGTGTTCCTTTGCGTATCTGCTTATTTCTTCCTATCTTTCGTTCTTTTCTTGTCTGTCTTTCTTTCTTTCTTTCTTTCTTTCTTTCTTTTTTTCTTTCTTTCTTTCTTTCTTTCTTTCTTTTTTCTTTCTTTCTTTCTTGTCTGTCTTTCATTCTTTCTTTCTTTCTTTCTTTACACTTTTAAATGATCCTCTATTTTTCTATTCTCTTAACCAACACCTCGTTTTTCTTGCTATTCTCATAATACCTCTTAATTCAGAATTGATTTACCCCTCTTCTGTTTGCGAAAATGATCTGTGACGACACACCCCCACTCTACCCGGCTTCAAATTATTTGCCAAATTCAACAATTCAACTAACAACCGACATCGGCAAATGGAGACATTTTCCTCCTTTTTTCAAATCCCGGCTCGTCTCTCGCCTTTTCTCGTCGAGGCACAAAATAAAATATAATAAAACAAATTTACAATGCAAATAATCAATGCTTCCACGTTCCCTTCTTTTGGGAATTTGTTTAAGAGGGGCGGAGAGACTGAAGATTAAAAGGAGCCATAAGTTTTCTATTTTTTTTTTTCTTTAGGATTTTGTTTTATTTGCAATAAGTGTTTGAAGAATGATTTCAACGCCATTTGCATTTTGCTTGCAAATTGCGCGGGGCTTTTTTATGTGGTCTGGGAAATGCCCTCATGTTACCCGCAAACACGATACTTTCTTTAATGGCGTCATTTGTCACCGTCTTCTTTTTTTATAAGAAGTTTTGCCTGCAAAATTGTTGGGTTTGACGAGGGAGATGTGGTAACGAATTCATAACGATATTATGCCACTAAAATGATGGCGGAAAGTGTTTTGCGAGATTTCCAGTAAAAAAAAAAGCGGCAAATTTATTCTTCGAGAAAATACGCCATTTGTAATTGGTCCATCTCAGTGGCCCTCTAAAAGAATGTTATGGATGACTGTATCTGAAGTATACTCCTAACTCACTTGCAAAATCGTCGTTGATATTGATTCATTGAAGTGGAACTTAACTAAAACTTGGAATGAAATTCCTCTAGACACGATTCGCAAAGTTACTGCTTCTTCCTGGTTACCGCGCTTACAAGTTTGTGTTGAACATTCAGGTAAACATTTCGAACATCTACGATGATTGATCAGTTTGTGGATCATTAGAGATAAATAAATTTATTTCTGAATTTACTGCCTTTTTACTGACCCCCCCTGTTATAACATGCTGAAAAAAATCGAGCTATTTTTCCATCTTTACATTTCTTCTTCTTCTTCTTCTTCTTCTTCTTCTTCTTCTTCTTCTTCTTCTTCTTCTTCTTCTTCTTCAGCTTCTTTTTTTCTTCTTTTTATACCATTAAAAAAGGTTGATAATTTGTAGAAAAGGAAACAATCAATATCTTGCTTAAATTTATTTATTTTTGTCATATGCTATCACAAATATATTTTTATCTGATGGCACTTCCATATTTTGAGGAAGGATCTTTCGTTTGCAGTTTTTAATCAGTATATCTGATCTAGAGGATACCCAGTAAAAAAAAGTGGCAAATTTATTCTTCGAGAAAACACACCAACTCTAATTGGTTCATCTCAGTGGCCTTCTAAAAGCTCAGATGTTAATGTTATGGATGACTGCATCTTTAGTATACTCCTAACTCACTTGGAAAACCGTCGTCGATATTGATTCATTGAAGTGAAACGTAACTGAAACTTGGATTGAAATTCCTCTAGACACGATCCGCAAAGCTACTGCCTCCTCCTGGTTACCGCGCTTTGTGTTGAACATTCAGGCACACATTTCGAACATCTACGATGATTGTTCATTTATCATGAATCATGATAGATAAATAAACTTCCTTCTGAATTCACTGCATTTTTACTGGGTACCCTGTAGATAAAACCGCGTATCTCTCTCTCTCTTTTTTTATTCTTACATTTAATTTTCATTTATTCACAACATTTGGATTTTAGGAAGCCAACATTACATTTTTATATTGTTGTATAAAAGCACAAATTTACGATACCCACGTTTGGGCTAGTTTAGTACACAAAATAATTACAGTCTGCAGGCCACTGCCACCAAGCGGACAGTGATCTCGTTCCACCCTTACTCCTATGGCATCCTTCTGGAAATGTCTTCTCACGAAAATTGACTTTCTTAGACACAGCTCGGGGATCAGGGTTGGACATTGGGTATCTGGGGACAGCAATGCAGGTCTGAACTAGGGATTGTCAGTGGAGTTCCGACCAACCATAGGGAGATCGAAGGATGATGATGATGATGAAATATATCCATTTTTTAACGTTAGACAAGATGCCAGCTCATGGCAGAAAAGTCATCTATAAAAATGATTAGTAATATTTCTTCTATCTTCTTTTGCTTTTGATATCACGCTCCTGATCACTATTCTAAAATCATTAATAAATCTTGGCGCTCCACAATCTCCTATATCTTGAGCCTCTTAGCAATATTTGCATCTTTGTCAAAGCTTCTCGACCCCATTTCTGAAATCCATTCACCCAAGCACGTCAGACCAGCTGCCTTCTCCTTTTCCCGTTCTTATGTCTTGTGAGTGTTAAATTCTCTAAGCCCTCTTTTCTCATCTTATCTTCCCAGAATTTAAATTGTCTTTTTCTGATTCTATTTAGAAGTGTCATGTTTGATTCAATTTTCCTGAAAACTTAATCACTGCACAAATGTTGCGTACATGGCATTCTCAGTATCCTTCTGTATCACATCTTTATGGTCTCCAGTTACCTGTGAAGACATTGCATACTGCCATATAAGAGGATTGATGTTATGGTTCTAGGAACATTCGCCGTAAACATTTTTGCCGTAAGAAAAATTTCTCTCGGGAATTTTCTCCGTAGAAAACTTTGCCGTATAGGATTTTTGCCGTAAGACTATTTGTTTTGCCGCCTTTTTTTTTTAAATATGCGAAGTACCTTGTTTATCTGGCTCACATTCTTGTTACTTCGATTTAAACATTTTAATAAGCGAATTTATAGGATCAAAATCCTACATCATTCATCCTCGCCAGTGAGGAGCGAAAAAATTTCAACTTGACACCAGAACATACGTCACGTAATTTCATATTTCAGACTAAGCGTTAAACTTTCTGTTAACATAATATCAGTTTGCTAATAATTCTCACTGAAACAATATATATTATTTCAAACAAACTTACAACTTGTATACACAACTAACTTCAATATAAAATATCTGATCAACAAAAGATAACCCTTTTCAAGCTCTCAGTAAGTCTTTTGAAATTTACACAAATTATTTGCAAAAATAAACTGTTTTAAATTCACTATAAATACCTAAATATTGAAATATGCGAAAAAAAAATGCGGCGAAATTGTCTTCAATATTTTGCTTAAATTTATTTATTTTTGTCATATGCTATCACAAATATATTTTTATCTGATGGCACTTCCGTATTTTGAGGAAGCATCTTTTGTTTGCAGTCTTTAATCAGTATATCTGATCTAGAGGGTACCCAGTAAAAAAAATTATTTGCAAACATAAACTGTTTTAAATTCACTATAAATACCTAAATATGCGAAAAAAAATGCGGCGAAATTATCTTACGGCAAAAATCCTATACGGCGAAGTTTCCCATGGCGAAAATTCCTGAGAGGAGTTTTCCTACGGCAAAAATGTTTACGTTTTCATTTCCAACTTCCGTTTTAGTTATTCCTCATTCAGTAACCCTTTTCTAGGTTACAACACCTACCCAATTAGCTTGTGTAAATGGATGGCAGAGCAGTGAATGGGAAGGAGAGTAAAGAGAGAAATATTACTTAGAGATACGAAGGATAGGAAGTTGTGAAGAGCCATGATCACCTACTGTTATATACTGTACCTATGAACACTATGGATATGTCCCAATCCTCATAAATACATTGGACACTATTGTAAGTAAGGGTAATATGCTGTCTAAGTAGTCCACTACTAGCAGTGGTTTACCTACTTCACGCCGCTGGCGAGTATTTTATTTTATTGATGTTATAAAGATTACCATTTTCATTTCCAACCTCCGTTTTGATCATTCCTCATTCAGTAACCCTTTCGAGGTTACAACAGTTATGTTTCCTGTTTTGTATCCTGTAGAGCCGGGTCCAAACAATGGTTCTAAGGCCCTATAGTAAAATCGTCATTTAATTGATAGCACTTTTATTAGTATATGAGATGTTCCTAATAGGGCGATTTTCTGGGCAACTTGTATGCTGATATTACCTGGGACACTGTTAGTAAAACTGTCCATTCCTTTTCTTACGAGGCCCAGGGCTCCGATTACTATTGGTACAGTTTAAGTCTTCATTCCCCACATCCTGTTAATCTCGATATCCAGGTCCTTGTTTTTGGACAATTTCTCTATTATTATTATTATTATTATTATTATAATTATTATTTGTCTATGTTATGAACACTAATGGGTATGTCCCTATCCTCATAAATACGTTGGACACTATTGTAAGTGGGGGTGCAATAATATGCTGTCTAGCAGTGGTTTACCTACATCACACCGCTGACGAGAATTGTATTTTGTTGTTGTTTTAAAAAATTACCATTCCATTTCAAACCTCCGTTTTGGTTATTCCTCATTCAGTAGCCCTTCTTAGGTTACAACAAATAATAAAACGATGAGACCTAATTGCCAATCTAGTAGCACGTTTAAATTCATACAGTCGAGGCACTAGAGGGAAAAGGTTCATCAGGACAGATGCCCTGAAAATATGTGTAGAAACGACAGAAGGAAGCCATGTCACATTGATGCGAAAGTGACTGAATTCGAGATGCCAAATCAGAACCAACCAGACCCTTCTTTGAATTTTGTCAAGAATCTCGAAATAGATATCAAGAGCAACAGAGCAGATATGGCGGCAATATTCAATGTGCGGACGAACGGTAGATTTTATAAATGTGCAAGATTGATTCTGACAAGAAAAATCTTCTGACACGACACAGCGGGCCAACTTTCCTGTTATAGAAAGTAACGTGTTTGCAGGTAACATGAGGGCATTTCTAACACCACATGAAAAAGCCCCACGCCATTTGTAAGCGGATTTAAAATGGCGTTTAAATCATTCTTTAAACACTCGCTGAATTTTTATTTTTTTAAATATATACATGACTTCTTTAATGATTAACGGAAAATATAATACTCACATGACAGATTAAAGATAAAAAATGGACAAGTCATAAGCTATCGAGCGATGGTAAAAAAGGTTTAGGAGAGATTAAAAAAAGACCAAATTTATTAAGAACTACAACGGATATAAAATAGGGAAGAACTATGATCACCAACTTGCTGAAAGTACACAGCACATAGAAGACGAATGTCTAGCGTCTGCATTCTTTCTCCTTTTTGTTCAGCTAAGGATTAAAAAACAGGTTGTTTAGACTTTGGTAGCAGTCAGTCTAAACATAAAGTCTACTTTTAATTCAAAACTATGGAGACTACAACAGGAAGCCACCCAACTCTTTTTCATGGTAATCTATATATAATTACAACAAAGCAATGCAAAACGAATATCTTTCTTTTCTTTTTATGTGCCATGTCCTTTCACGACGTAGGCGATCATGGCTCTCCAGCTCCTTCTATCCCTTGCAGCTCTCAAAAAGTTCCTACCCGCTGCTTCCTCCCACAAACCACGTTCTGTCATCCACTTAAGTCCGCCAGGTATGTCACGCGTTGTTTTCCCTTGTCTCTCGTTCCCTCTATTCGACTCGTCAGTATCAGATTCTCCAGGCCCTCCTTCTTCATTATGCGTCCTAGAAATTTCAGCTGCCTCTTTCTGATATTAAGTGCAAGCCTCCTCCTTGTTTGCAACCTCTCTAAGAACTCATCGTTGCTCACACGCTCGGCCAAGGATATCCTTAGCATCCTTCTCTAGAACGACATCTCTGTCGTCTCTTCATCTTTGAGGAAATTGTCTAACATTTGCTGCCGTAAAAAAGTACATATGTCGCGTAACAGTTCGGTATTTTTTTCTTTGTTACCAAATATATCCTCCTGTCACGCTGTACTCTGCCCAACTTCTGAAATATGTCATTAGCCATCCTGATACGCCTACGGATCTCAGTGTCGCATTTACCGTCCTCTGTCAAGACGCTTCCCAGGTATATAAACTTCCGCGTCTGCTTGATTTTAATGCTCCCGACCTTCAGACCGCATTTCTGGCTCATCCTCTTAATGACGACCATACACTTCGTTTTCTTGTAGTTTATGCTTAGTCCCTTCTTCTCACTCTCTGTTGCTACCTTCTGTAGGGTACTTTTCAATTTCTTTTCCGTGTTGTAATCATCTACATTCTTAAGTGTTGAAACCTGACTAATGCATGGAATAATAATGCAACACAAAATGTACTTAGAACAAAATGTATTGAAACAAGAAAGTGTACACAATATTTACATATAGTCTTTTGTATATTCCTGGTAAGACCGTTCCTGGAGAATGTGTTGACTGAGTCCCTGTCGGGCAGAATCTCTGGTTGAATCACTTGATTCCTCCTTCTCTTCCCGGTGCCAACCATATTCATATGGTCGGTACTCCACTATGCAAATTAGGTGGATCCTACTACAACATTAAGGAACATAGAATTTGAACACTAATAACACAAAGAAAGGTTTGATGGAGAAATCCAAATGTACTTAGGAAAAGTTAAAGTGACTTTTCAGAAATAGAAAAAGGTACGAAAATACCATTAAAAACGAAGGTTGTATTGCTATGTAGCAACTGATTCACGCCAGGAAATACCAGATGCTCTGAATCAAATTTAATATCAATCAGGAAGCTTTCATCAAAGAGGACCCGATCTGCAGTGACCCAACATGTACTGAGCTCACCCTACGAGATACCAAACTTGTTTTGTACTAGGTACCACCTTATAACATAAAAAAATATGAAACCTGAATGACTTATAGACACAAGGTGTAGGATCGACCCTCAAAGGATGTCAGTGGCTGTGCCAACTTAACAGGAAGTCAACTCAGCTGAACTTAAGGTTATACATACAAAAGTTATATAAAGCTTGACCCACGAAAGGGCAAGTAAAAAGCTTCATGTTCTTGCAAGATTGAACGTTCGAAGCAAATCCTCGAAAAATCAAATTCTATCAAAATTCTGACCTACGAAGTGGGGAAGTAGTGATCTACGCATTCTGGCAAGAAGATTGAACGTTCGAAGCAAGTCCCCGAAAAATCAAATTCTATCAAAATTCTATCAAATTCTATCAAAATTCTATCAAATTCTATCAAAATTCTATCAAATTCTATCAAAATTCTATCAAATTTTGTACCACGATGAGGGAAGTAAAGACCTTCACACTCTGGCAAGAAGATCGAATGTTCGAAGCAAGTCCCCGAAAAATCAAATTCTATCAAATTCTATCAAAATTCTATCAAATTTTGTACCACGATGAGGGAAGTAAAGACCTTCACACTCTGGCAAGAAGATCGAACGTTCGAAGCCATTCCCCGAAAAATCAAATTCTATCAAAATTCTATCAAATTCTATCAAAATTCTATCAAATTTTGTACCACGATGAGGGAAGTAAAAACCTTCACACTCTGGCAAGAAGATCGAACGTTCGAAGCAAGTTCCCGAAAAATCAAATTCTATCAAAATTCTATCAAATTCTATCAAAATTCTATCAAATTTTGAACCACGATGAGGGAAGTAAAGACCTTCACACTCTGGCAAGAAGATCGAACGTTCGAAGCAAGTTCCCGAAAAATCAAATTCTATCAAAATTCTATCAAATTCTGAACCACGACGAGAGAGTTAAGGACCTTCACATTCTGGAAAGAAGATCGAACGTTCGAAATAAGTCCCCGAACCTTCAAATATCGTCCACGGCCGATGGAAATATAATTTTGTCCCAAAGGGAATAAACTATAATTTTACGTAGAAAATTTTAGTCTTTTTATTCTTATCAGACGTTACTAACAACGTTGGAGCTATATAATGTCTAAACAATTATATGATAATGAATGCTGGAAAATCTATATATAAAATTCTGTAACTTCCGTTAGTCCGTTCTCACGCCCTCTAAAATAGCCATACATTGATCGAACGACACCACATTTTGGGGAGAAGTGCAAACATGCAAGGGGTGCAAAGTAATGTTGGTTTTACTAGGGTAGCTTAGGACAATAAATTTTCTTAAATTTTGGGGAAAATTTAGTTTTATAATTTAACATACATAATACCACCACTATATTAAGAAGAATCTAATGATTAAAATAAGAAATACTTATTTAATAAAAAATGTAATATTGTTTTTTGCATATATTTTCTTTAAGTTTTATATTTCAATGATGGTTTTGCGGAAATGTAGAGTTTGTAAATCCCGACAAAAATGTTAACGACAATTTCCAAACGAATCCGCGTGTTTCAAAAACATTATAAATTCTAAAAAAAAATTTTAAAAATGATTTGAAACACCTGGGACCAGTGCTAGGAATATCATGGTTAAAGCATGTGGTAAATGTTCTATGATTAAGAGTTACCAAGAAACATTGCTAATATTTCAAGTAAATATGAATACGGTTTAAAGAATTCAACACTCGCAATGCGCATCAGACTTGAAAGCAGACAGAAGCAGCAAATAATGGATTTTACAAGTTTGTGCAAATGGATAGGCGCAAAAGCATGCAAACCAGATATAGAAAATCAAAAGAGAGAAAGTCGTGTGGAACGACGTTTCCCCCAGGGCCTGAATAGAAATGAAACAAAAAGAGAGAGAAAGGGGGAGAGTGCGAAGATACGTTTGCGCCGAAGAGCGTGCTTTTGTGTGCCTGCGAATGTCCATGTTTGTTGCACTGATTCCAGAATTGGTAAGCGTCTTTCAATACGAAACTGGGTCTACGTCAACACCGGTAAAATTCACACTGTGACGAACCTCTCAAAACCGTCTGCTAATGAGATAGGTTATTTTCAATGTTTGGTAACTGGAGACATGGAATAAAAGAAGAGAGCTCTTCAAGATTGTTCTAATCCCTAATTTTGAAAAATATATCGATCTAACGGCCGTTTCATACGAAACAGTCTCTCAATCAAGACTAACACTTTAATCTTTCCTTATAACTACAGAACATATATATATATATATATATATATATATATATATATATATATATATATATATATATAGAGAGAGAGAGAGAGAGAGAGATGGAGAGATGGATATATATATATATATATATATATATATGTGTGTGTGTGTGTGTGTGTGTGTGTGTGTGTGTGTGTGTGTGTGCGTGCGTATTTCATCATTCTTCTGTTTAACCAGGCAACCAAAGTGGAAAGGTCATCAAGGTTATTTTATTTGGCTGGCCCTTTGATGTTGAGAGATAAAAGTCCCAAAGCTCCCGAACAGATACGAGTGTTTTAACACTTACATGCGCTCAAAAACGCACATAATATATATATATATATATATATATATATATTACAAATGATGTTAATATATGTATGCAGATGCATATATATATATATATATATATATATATATATATATATATAAACACACGTAAGTATTAACGTATGCACATGCATGCGTTGAAATATGATTATGTACGTATAACTAGAAATACAGGCACACACATACTCAAATATGCATGCAGATATACACATACGTACACCCAATCATAAAGATCATATATATATGTGTGTGTGTGTATGTGTTTGTATATATATATATATATATATATATATAAAAGTATAGCTCCCATACTCACGTTCACCCATGTACTCGAATATATATGTTATGCAGGATGCGATGGATAAATTATCGTTTAAGTTACACAAAAAGGAAAATAAAAATTGATATCTCATTTTAACAGATATATTTACCAAAATTCCATAAATATATCTGGCAAAAGTAAAGAGCAAATTCATTCAATAAAATCGCCATTGACATCAACTTTGGGATCTTCTGCATCTCTACTGGGCGGTCACCTTGATTGAAATTGATGAATGCTGAACATAATCCTTGCTTTCAGTTCATCTTTGGTGTTGCAAGGAGTTTTGTTGATCTCTTACTCAACTGCGCCCCACGCATAACAATCAGGGGGAGGGGCTACAGTCTGTGGAGTCGGGTGGGATGATGTAAGGGCTGATGTGGTCACAGAAATTGTCTGACAGCTATGACTAGGTTCTCCTGTTTGCGTGGCATGGCGCAGAGTCCTATTGCTCGACGTAGGGTTTCCTAGCAACCACCCACTTGCCCCGGGACAGCACTACCTCTTCAAGGAACTTGATTTACGACTCCGTGTTGAATCTGACTCCGTATGGGATGAATGGATGCATAACGTCATCATTCATCACCAGTGTTCACTTCACAGACATTCGTCATCACCATTACACTCATTTAACTCCTTCCGAATCCTCTGCATTGTCTTTAGATTGACATCCAAACACCCTGAAATGTTTGTATTGGAGCTTCCGGTGCGAATGCCAAGCAGTACAGCTTGCTGTTTCCGTCATAGTGCTCTATTTCTCACAGATGGTACCCAAGTGACCATACTATAATGTGTAGCCGACAAAATCAAAAACTAACAAAGCGCGCACGCACGCACGCACACACACACACACACACACACACACACACACACAGACTATATATATATATATATATATTTGTAGACGTGATTATACCCGAAAGACATCTGGAGTGAGAAGTTCTTGGTACAAATAAGAATGTGCCACATAAAAGATTGGGCAGACCTTTGGAATTGTGTCGGGATGCGAACTTTTCTACATTCTCCTATATATATATATATATATATATATATATATATATATATATATAGTTTTTTTGTCTATTAAAAAATATCTAAATCGTGTGTATATTCATATATCTATATATCTATATATATATATATATATATATATATATATATATTTGTTTAGAAAAAGTCCTCTGATTTCTTTTTTATATATATATATATATATATATATATATATATATATTTGACGTGTTTGTGCATGTAATTGGGGGTGCGTGTATGTTAATTCGCATAATCGTATATTCGGGTGAGTTGCGTACAAGAGTGCCTTCACTGTGTTTGCAGACCCCATTCTTCGATATGGGACTCCCTTTCAAGCTCTGTCAAACCTCGATTCGTTCTCTTTCAATTTCTCTCTCTCTCTCTTTCTGTTTTTCCTTCTCTCCCTCAACCTCGCTCTCCCCATCTCTCTCTTTCAAGATCTCCCATTTACTTATTTGTTTACTCACGATTTCACTCTATCTCAGTGGCCTCCCTTGTTTGTTCAAGAGATGTAAACTCCATCGTGGAGCTCAATTACATAATGGTGATCCCAGATTATGGTCTGCAAAATGGATTAGACATGCAAATATGCGCACACACGTACGTAACGTATGCCAATCAGAAATATCTTAAGGGGTGCGTGCATATGTGTGCACATATGTATGAGTTTGTTCGCGGAGCTGGGTTGTGTGTTTTGCGCATGCTTGTGTATAATTGTGTATTTGATTGCAGATAGATAGATAGATAGATAGATAGATAGATAGATAGATAGATAGATATTTCGAAATAAAATGATTGATAGAGAGAAAGAAAGAAAGGTTTTGAACATAGATAGATAGATTTCGAAATCAGCATAAGAGAAACGAATGATTAAGAGAGAAAAAATAAAGGCATTTTGAACATAGATAGATAGATAGATAGATAGATAGATAGATAGATAGATAGATAGATAGATAGAAATTTCTAAATAAAATGATTGATTGAGAGAAAGAAAGGTTTTGAACATAGATAGATAGATAGATAGATAGATAGATTTGAACATACTGGGATAGATAGATAGATAGATAGATAGATAGATAGATAGATAGATAGATAGATAGATATTTCGAAATAAAATGATTGATAGAGAGAAAGAAAGGTTTTGAACATAGATAGATAGATAGATAGATAGATAGATAGATAGATAGATAGATATTTCGAAATAAAATGATTGATAGAGAGAGAAGAAAGGTTTTGAACATAGATAGATAGATAGATAGATATTTCGAAATAAAATGATTGATAGAGAGAAAGAAAGGTTTTGAACATAGATAGATAGATAGATAGATAGATAGATAGATAGATAGATAGATAGATAGATATTTCGAAATAAAATGATTGATAGAGAGAAAGAAAGGTTTTGAACATAGATAGATAGATAGATAGATAGATAGATAGATAGATAGATATTTCGAAATAAAATGATTGATAGAGAGAAAGAAAGGTTTTGAACATAGATAGATAGATAGATAGATAGATAGATAGATAGATAGATAGATAGATATTTCGAAATAAAATGATTGATAGAGAGAAAGAAAGGTTTTGAACATAGATAGATAGATAGATAGATAGACAGATAGATTTGAACATACTGGGATAGATAGATAGATAGATAGATAGATAGATAGATAGATAGATAGATAGATAGATAGAATCTGAACATAGAAATCAACACTGTATAGTAAGAGCCTTTTTCACATCATAACGGACCAAGTACTATTAATCTTTTTGGGGACCTGCATATATAGACCAGAGGCAGATCAATGGAAGTAGTAATAGGAAAACACAAGCTCTTTCCAGTTCTCTTGTTTAGCACTAAGTCCCTTAGGTTTTTAGTTAAAGAACCCCACTTTCATTAATGCACCAGTGGTCTATAGGGAAGGCTTGTAAAATGAAAAGCGCCATTTGGTTTTGACAATCACTCAAGGCGAGAAACTGACAGTCACAATGAAGTGTTGATTCCTATGTCCATACTATGTATAACCTACAATGATTCCATTTTGTACTGTTCCTCCCTAAATACATCACATTCTGAAAAATACATGTATGTATGTGTGTGTGTGTGTGTGTGTGTGTGTGTGTGTTTAGTGATTGAGATAGGGGAGAAAGATAGAGAGAGAGAAACATAGTGATGGATCCTAACTTAGAGTAAGTTTTGTGACTGAAATTTAAAATTGTAATCTTATATAAGTCGAATACATTTTTAAATGTATTCTACTGTAAGCACCACCACAAAAAAACAAACAAAAAAAACGCGATACCTGATACCTTAGGTTTAAAATGAATTTCTAAAAAGGGAAAAAATCTTGAAGCTTTTATTTTAGTTTTAATTTCAAGCTAATAGATTAAATTTAATATTTCCGTTAAGCAAATTACTTTGATGTATTTCAAAAAAATTAACTGGAATGATTTTTTTTTTTTTTTTTTTTTGCTAAAATAACTTTTATAGTCGTCTTTGATCACAATGTAATTCTCCTTATTAAAATTCTCCCAAAAATATAATATAATTTTCTGAAACTTTACTTGAGGAATATTAACTGATTTAAAGTGTAATTAACCTGATTTGAAACAACTATTATTTAATTTAAATTTAAAATATCGCAGATATGCATTTTTTAACCCGACAGTAGCTGTCTATTTAACCTGTTGACATGTTTGACAGATTGATAAGGATTTAGTCTTAAAAATTGTCGAATATAAAATGAACGACTTTTATATATAATTCTAAGTACTCATTAATCTTTAAAATATATTGCTTTAATCTAATGGTTTATTGAATTTTCGATATTTTGACTTTAAATTTACTATAATTATCGCTCATATTTTCTAATAATGTCGTATATGGGCGTCCATATATACAAAAGTCGGCACGTTTATACGCATAAAAATTCAAAATTCTTTTTAAAATATTGGTATTTAATACAGAATTTTAAAATATTTGAAACTTAAATTAGTCGAATTAAAAATTTCTAAAAATTTCTTGTAAAAATTCATTATTCAGCAAAATATGTTCTCTTAAGACTACAGTGTACTTTATATATATTATTTATAAAAGCAATTAAACGCTTTCCTAATTAAATAATGTGATAGTTTTATTGCACTTTTAATTTCACAATTCAGAACAGATTTTCGGTAAATAGAGTTTCTGTTTCATAAAAACAAATTGATGACTTAATTTCTCTAAGGAGTCTAGGTTTTAACTAATATAAATATGAAGAGGCTGAAATTCTAATTTCTCAAAATTTCTTAAAATAAAATAAGTGTGGGTAACAGATTTAAAAAAATACTTTTACCAAGATTTTCCAAAAATAACAAAATTTTAGAAATAATTTCATTCATTATTGAATAAGTCCTGATTTTATTATAATCCGACAATTATTTGATTTCTACAAGAATTTCCAACACGATATGTTTTAAGACCAAAAAGACTTTAAAATTCTCTAATATTAATATTTGGCCCACCCGCTGACGCAAGAAAAACAAGATTTTTAACCAAAATTTCGATCATGTTAGCAAGGATTACAAAATTTAATAAAATCATCAAAAATACTTTGTTCATTCCTTTTAATAATAACATGAATATTTTAATAAAAAGCTTTGTTTTTATAAAGTTTGGGTCCTTTTTTTTCATCATGCTACGTTCTTTTTTAGCGATTGTTTGGAGGTACCTATAGAGATATGAAATAAATTTCTATTTCTTGAAGATTGTCATTCTTAAAATAGACATTACATAAATATTAAATTAAGACAATTGTAATTCATTAATAAAGAGAAGAAAACTCACGAGGTGTAATTTAATAAAATTATTTACCTATCATTCATAAACACCTCCCACTAATTTCCCCTGGGGTTCTTAAGATTTCACTTGACCACGGAATTGACTACAAATTAGAAAACCTCTTAAATTAAAAAAAATTCAATCAAAAATATGGCGTTTGAATTTTAACCATTATTTTTTTTTTACAGTGAGATCAACCCTATTCAAGGCTCAGGGGATAATTTAAGTCAAGGGTTACAGAATAAAAGGCTGTTTATGTGGATAGGAGGGGCAGATAGGAGGGGGAGATAGGAGGGGAAGATAGGGGGGAGATGGGAGGGGGAGATGGGAGGGGGGAGATAGGAGGGGGAGATGGGAGGGGAGATAGGAGGGTAAGTTAGTGATCGGTGAAACAACCTCTTGCAAATTGGTTCCACAGAGTAGTGGTTGGCGGGAAAAGGCTGTTCGACTGGAACTTACTTCTCATCAATGGAACACGGAGGGAATGTGGGGGGGGTTGCTACAATGTAAGTGGCATATCGGGTCCTAAGCGTTAAGAATAAAACTGGTGGAACCAAGGAATGTATTTGGCCCGAACACTTTCCACAGAAGTAGCTATAGTGCAGTGAGAGATACGCCACATCCCGCCTGTGAGAGAGAGGTTGGAGGGTAGAAAATAATTCGTCACCCACAACGACTCTGACACGCTTTTGGAGTCTATCGAGACACGAGCGTGAGGACTGAGAAGTCCCCGTCCAGTATTCCATTTTACGGTATGCTGTACTGCTTGGCATTCGCGCCGGAAGGTCAGATACAAACATTTCTTTAGTGTTTGGGTGTCAATCTAAGGACAATGCAGAGGATTCAGAAGGAGTTAAATGCGTGTAATGGTGATTACGAATGTGTGTGAAATGAACACTGGTGATGGATGATGACGTTATGCCTCCATTTATCATATAGGGACTCAGATTCAACGCGGATATGCAATGTAGTTGGCCCTGCCCTGGCGTCTCGTCTACAGTCACTTTCTCACAGACGCGCTGTCGCCTCCCTTTGTTTGTTCTACAAATACTTTCATGGAAATTGTTCCGAGGAGCTGCATTCGCTGGTTCTCAGACGTCATGAGTTCCAGCACCTTACGAGGCTGGCATCCCGCTCTCACCCCCTCACTGTCGAAACTCCTAAATGTAGCCGTCTCTTCCACTCTAATAGCTTCATGTCTCGCACCTCTCGCCTGTGGAACTCCCTTCCCTATTCCAGTTTCCCTGATAGCTATAATCTCCAACTATTCAAGTGTAATGTCAATCGACATCTCCAGTTGCCTTGATCTATCCACTACCCTCATCCTTTCTTCTATCACTCCTATCTGATCTTGCTCTAAACTTTCTGTAACCCCTTGCGTCCTAGTGGCTTCCCGCCTTGCTTGGGGTGAAATGCTTAAAAAAAAATCAAGTGCCTTGAAGAGGTAGTGCTGTCCTGGGGCAAGTGGGTGGTTGCTAGAAAACCCTACGTCGAGCAATAGGACTCTGCGCCATGCCACGCAAATAGGAGAACCTCGTCATAGCTGTCAGACAATTTCTGTGACCACATGACCCCTCTCATTTTGCCAGCTGACTCCGCAAACTGAAACCCCGTTTGACCCGGCTCTTGTCCAAGTAGAGGATAGCGTGAGGAGTCATTTTTTGCAGTGGATCGTATGTGCGAGTTTTACTTGGGGCTAGGGGTGTGTTTAAATCCCAATATCTGACCTCAAGTAGAAACTTTTCTATTGCACAGGGTTTACCTAAATCTGGTCACATTGAGAAAAATGCATCTTTTCAAGAAATGAAATTTACAACATTTTATTGAATTGTAATTTTAACAAATAACATCTTCAACATGATTTCCTTTATTTATGATGCACAGGCTGAAGCGCTTTGCAAGATTCACGCGAATTCGATGTAATAAGTTTAAATTGCCGTCAATTTTAGCGCATATATTCTTTATGTGTTCAGTCAAGTGATTTGCATCAGTGATTTTCATTGAGTACCCTTAGCATACACCAGAAACAAGAAATGAATTCTTTCTTCTTTCGCCAAAACCATGTTTAATCTGTGGAGGTAAAAAATATCGTTGATGAAATTTCCTGTGTCCAGATTTGTGGGACACTCTGCTCATGAGATTTTTGTGTTTAAAATGTTTTCTTTTTCTTTTTTTTTCTTTTTGAAAGTATCTGGTATCTACTTGAACAATGTGCCTTCAAACACTGTTTAAGTTGTCAGCATGACACAATCTGGAAGTCGCCATAGGACCACCATTTCATTACCTTTCATTCCAGCTTCCAACATCTGAGAGAGATTTCTATCAATATCCACCAAGTCTTTGATTTAGCTCCCTAGCCTGACGAGGACAGCGCTCTTGAAAAATCGGTCTTCAGTTATTCTGTTAGTGGTCTCATTCGCTTCTTCCTATGGGTGTCTTTTAAAGGTGGTCGCTTGATCGTTTACATCGTTTGCCACTTGATATGAGACCTTGTCATTTTCGACACTTCCTCGCTGACACGACTTTTAATCTTCGCATACGGATGATTCGTCCCGGTGTACGCGGCACGTTGGGTTCGTCGCTGTTAAGGTCTGAACTAGTGGAACTAATGAACGATACACGTCAGAACGTTTTCCAAGGAAATGGCGATCGAGGAGCGAAAGGCTTGCGGCATTTCGGCTTTGGGATAAGAGTTGTAGAGTGGGAAATAATTCATCACCTACGAGTCAGTGAGCGCGCTTCTGAACTCTGTCGAGACATTGCACTTTTCGATGCTCCCTTGCTTATAAAGGCCATGGAATATCGAAATGAAATCCTCCACTTGTCCTGTCTCAAACCTACATACGAGTCGTCAAACTAGCACATCTGGGCTGGAAGATGCTTCAGAGTAAGATAACCGTTGGACTAATCAACTAATCAATACTTATACTTAAGTCAATAGATAGATATAACTCACGTTTAGACATAGCTCTAAAGCAGACATAAATGGTTATTTTTATTATTGTCTTTAATCAATTCATCTCAAACAAGTCGATACTAATAAGCAAAGGGGCTACTGTGAATGAAAGACAATGGGAAATATTTAGAACGAACCGGAAATCCAATTCTAAACCGGAAACAAGGGATACACCTCTACTCCTGTTCAAAAGATTGGAGAGGAGTGTGAACCGGGCGATAGGCGTAATGATCCACTCCTATTGAGGAAAAAGTTAAAAATGAAATAGTAAATAAATTTTCAGAGTTTAGGCGGAGACATTGGAAGCACACAGTTGAAGTAGATTTTAGAAGGAACCGGTAACCCAATCCTAAATAGAAAACAAGGAATAAACCTCTACTTCTGTTCAAAAGAGGAGTGTGAAACGGGCGATAGGCGAACCTATCTACTAGAATAGCAAGAGGGTTGAGACGTTTCGTCTTTGGGTTCGGAGTTGTAGAGTTGAAAATAATTCGTTATCCACAAGGCCGTGATGACGCTGCTGAAGTCTGTGAGGACTGGTCGGCTTCAATCCAGACACGGCAGCAGTACTCCATAACAGTAATATTTTCAGTTGAATGTAATCAACTCCGACTGGTCTATCTGGCCGTGGAGAATCGCCTAATGAAAAATCTACAACACGAATTTTCGCAAATCATTTTTTATACGTTCCATTAACCATTATAACTTCTCATTGAACTGTATAAATATTTTTTTTTTGCATTTAAGTCGTATTTTCCCTTTTTTAAAAAGACAATCAGTAATTCATAACCAACCCGTAAGCAAAAAATATGAAAATTTATTTATAGCCAACCAGTAGACAATTTATAGCCAAGCAGTAAACAAAATCTATAACAATATATTTATAGCCAATCAGGAAACAATTTACAGTCAATCAGTAAACAAATCTATAACAATTTATTTATAGCCAATCAGAAAACAATTTACAATCAGTAAACAAATCTATAACAATTTATTTATAGCCAATCAGGAAACAATTTACAGTCAATCAGTAAACAAAATCCATGATAATTTATTTACAGCCAATCAGTAAACAAAATCTATAACAATTTATTTATAGCCAATCAGGAAACAATTTACAGCCAATCAGTAAACCAAATCTATAACAATATATCTATAGCCAACCAGCAAACAGTTTACAGCCAATCAGTAAAGAAAATATATGATAATTTATTTACAGCCACTCAGTAAACAAAATCTATAACAATTTATTTATAGTCTTTCTGGAAACAATTTACAATCAGTAAACAAAATCAAAATACTTTCTTTATAGCCAATCAGGAAACAATTTACAGCCAATAAGTAAACAAAATCCATAATTTATTTATAGCCAATCAGTAAGCAATTTAAAGCCAACCAGTAAACAAAAACTATAAGAACACTAATATTTTCAATGGAAGTGTACGTTGATAAGAGAACTCCCATAATACATCGAAGATAGTAAAAGTAACACTGTATAGAAACGCAGGCGTTAGATATGCCGTTCGAAAATTAACTGTTTTTCGACAAGCAAACTTTCCTGCCAAGATATGCGCACATCAGACACATGCAACAACTATAAATTAAAATGCACGTGTTCTTTTGTTATTCTTTCGGGATCGTGATTGCTTTTAATGTTTGGCGGTTTTTTCAGGTGCAAAAGCGAAGCTTGAACTGAGTTGTCATACGTAAGAACTTCCGCAAACATAGAGTTGCCCATGAAAGCCATAAAGAACCAGACAAAACAGAAATATGGTCATACTAGCCTTACATTTTGTTTTTCAAAAGTTTTAAGCGGGAATTTGCCGTTTATGTATGACTAAAGTAAATAATATAAAGTTTCTTTAAAAGTGTGTGAGCGACGCGCTTGGTTTGCTATTTTAGGCATTTTTTTTTATGACACAGACACTAGTTTTAATGTATCTTCTAACACTCTGCATAATTTTGTTTTATCTAGGATGATAGATACGAAGCTGGTCTCTTGAAATAAAAGAACGTATAATGTCAACAAAGAGAAATCTTCCCTGTGCAATCGAGTAGGACTGGTTTATTATGAAGGTAGTAAAGAGTCAAACGTCGCTTATAGATTGAAGCTAGAAGGGACGGGAATCTGTCGGAAGGCACGATCCTTCTTGTACTGAAGGATCGTAGCCCATAAAAGAAAACTGGAGCTCGAAGAAAAAAAAAAAGACTTTACTTAAAACCAGAAAGACGCAGCTGAAATTTATGGAAGACATCTTAAAGAAATAAAAGACTTTTAAAGACACTTTTATCCCCACTAACGAAACGTTTCGCTCTCTTGCCGCTCTCTCGCTATTTCCATGCTAAATGTTCAGACGTGTTACGTCCCTTAGTCTAGACCTTCACAGATAGAACTCGCCATGCCACTTAAACAGGGGTCGAACTGTGTTTTGAGCCCACTTTGGGGGTTAACTATTTGCCCATAATTCGGATCCTAACAGCTATTACTACCCCGGATCAGGGTGAACCTGGGAAAAACAGCAATTAAGATGTGGTTCCACGCTCCTCAAAACCTCCCCATCAGAGGCCTTGCTGCCGGATGTAGTTTATCGTCATACCCAGAACGGTTGGCTAAAGCGTTATAGCCTTCCTCCCCATTGTAAACCAGGTGTGCGTAAACTACGGCCCGGGCTCCGAATGTTACCCGGTTGATTGTTTCATGCGGCCAGCAAGAGCCCAACAAACATTTAAATATCGATTTTTAGATATTGATATTTTGGATTACATGTTTCATAAAATCGAAATCTATTCAAAAACAAACAAAAACAAAAAATGCAAACCGTATATATTTAATAGCGAACCCCAGTTTTCCACAAAATCAACCTATTGTGTTATGTACAACTACAGAGACCCATGGATCGCTATGGGCCCACATCTTACCTTTTATTTAACTGCAGTTTTAAAACGTACGATATCACACTACTATATTAGATTTATTTAGATTTATTTTGTAGAAAGTGAGAAACTCTCAAGTGTATGTATAACTACAGAGGCACATGGATCGCTACGGGCCCACATTTTACCGATGTCAATGCCCTATCATCATGGGAAAACTGCGGGCCCGCCGACTACATGAGGCCCGACTGGCTTTATAAATGGCCCACTTAATTTCATGTGGAAAATAGCGTTTCTTAAAATGTTTGTTTCTTTTCGTTTTCACTTGTTCACTCACATACTCTTATGCATAGCCATATACATAAACAATAATTAAGTACAACGTTTCTTAATTTTTTTTTCACATTTCGTTGATGGTAACGTTGTCAGAATTTTAAACCATTGGCGATTTTCACTATGGAAGATCATGCATGTAAATATATTTTGCTTCA
Organism: Acanthosepion pharaonis; assembly: GCA_903632075.3. Classification (NCBI taxonomy): domain Eukaryota; kingdom Metazoa; phylum Mollusca; class Cephalopoda; order Sepiida; family Sepiidae; genus Acanthosepion; species Acanthosepion pharaonis. Next base: position 694,857 of record CAHIKZ030000461.1, read on the forward strand.
GAAACAGGAATCGTCAAAGACAATTATTCTTTTACAAATATTTTTGTCCACTCTAATGAATAAATTAGAAACACATCACATGCAGCAATGTGTGCTGATCACGCTGTCATCGGTGATAGTAGTATACCTAGAAGTCATTTTTTTAATATTATACACCAAATCTCTCCCCCCCCCCCACAAAATCAACTTTTCTCCAAATCTAAGGCAGATGACTTTGTTGGGGAAATGGCTGCGGTGTCTTTAATAAATAAATACCTTACTACTTTTGGTGGTGCGTCCCATCTTGTAAAGCACTGTGCCTCATGCGGCCCAATGTTCGCAAAAGGATGACCATGCTGGGTTTAATCAGACGATCTAAGTGTCTTGATGCCTGTTTTACGGGGGTGTCGTTTTTTGAACACCCCAGGAGATTTATCGAGAATTTCCTATTATTGAAAAGGATTTTCCTTGTGTGTACAAATGTCATTAATCCCAGCAAATATATTTAATACAATCTAATTTCTCATATAGTTTGAAATCTGTCTCCAAAATTTGTCTAATAAACAAATAAATGTACAAGTAAGATGCATATATATAATTGATATTTATATGGCCGTTGTGAAACTAGATTTGTTATTGTGTAACGGCCAACTTTGCACAGGGCCAACAATGATGTGGCAGTATATGAAAAAAAGTTTTCCCAACTTTCTTGTAGACAGGCACAGACTGATCTCAGGTACTGAGTAAGTACTTTAATCTTAACGTTAAGGACTGGTTTCCTTTTTGGCTGAAAAGCAACGAAGATTGAAAATGCTACCCTTTATTTAAATGCAGTTTTAAAACGTATATCTTTCTTTTAATGTACCATGTCATGGCTCTCCACCTCCCTCTATCTCTTGCAGCTCTCAACAAGTTCCTTCCCTCTGATTCCTCCCTCAGACCACGTTCTGCCATCCACTTGCTTAAGTCCGCCAGGTATTCCATGCGTTGTTTTCTCTTATCTCTTTTTCCCTCTATTCGACTCGTGAGTATCAGATTATCTAGGCCCTCCTTCCTCGTTATGTGTCCCAGAAACTTAATGTATATGCAAACAGTTTCATTTTTCACGCTTCATACTTGTGGACATCTCTTTTGCCGCCTTACTTTACAGTAAAGTTTGATCCTCAATGTAGGGCAATTTCCTCAAAGCTGAAAAAGAGACTCGGGGCGATGGAGATGTGGTTCTACAGAAGGATGCTAAGGATATCATGGACCGAGCGTGTGAGCAAGGATGAAGTCTTAGAGAGGTTGCAAACAAGGAGGAGGCTTATACTTAATATCAGGAAGAGGCAGCTGAAGTTTCTGGGACACATAATGAGGACGGAGGGCCTAGAGAATCTGATACTCACGGGTCGAATAGAGGGAAAGAGAGACAAGGGAAAACAACGAAGAAAAGAACACTGAGTTGTTACGTGACATCTGTCCTTCTTTAGGGCAGCGAATGTTGGAAAAAAGATGAAGAGACTCGAGGCGACGGAAATGTCGTTCTACAGAAGGATGCTAAGGATATAATGGACCGAGCGTATGAGCAACGAGGAGGTCTTAGAGAGGTTGCAAACAAGCAGGAGGCTTATACTTAATATCAAGAAGAGGTAGCTGAAGTTTCTGGGACACAAAATGAGGAAGGAGAGCCTGGAGAATCTGATACTCAAAGGTCGAATAGAGGGAAAGAAAGTTAAGGGAAGGCAACGCGTGATATACCTGGCGGACTAAAGCAAGTGGATGACAGAACGTGGTCTGGAGAAGGAAGCAGATGGAAGGAACTTGCTGAGAGCTACAAGGGATAGAGGGGGTGGAGAGCCATGATCGCCTACGTCGTGTAAGGACATGGCACATAAAAAGAAAGAAAAAAGAGAATATGCCAAACCGGAAATAAGTGGGGAAAGAAAGAAAGAAAGAAAGGGGAAAAAGAAAGAAAGAAAGAAAGAAAAACTGAAAGAGAAAACACGAGAGAAAAGTTCGAATGGATCGCCTTATAGACAAACAGAGAGATGCACTGGCGGGGTCGGATGAAGGATGGGACGAGGGGGGAGACGTGTGGCTGGATGCACGGACGCTGGAACACGAAAGGAAAACAGCGCATTGTTATTCTGATAAATAAACCAGTGGGCAAGTAAACGTGTTAATTGCCAGAGTAATTTAGAGCACACGGAAAGTGAGATTGGCGACAAGGCAAGGTGGAGGGGGGCGTACAAGAAAAGAAGAGAAATTTAGTCGATCAATCGGTACGTCGAGCAGAATTATAAAGAGCCGATTGTTTCGGCATTGTGTAGAAAGTGTGAGAAAATAAAAAGTTGTTTGATCTATCTATCTATCTGACTATTTCGCTGTTGTGTGTGCGCAAAAGTTCCCAGTACCCTTGAAAAGCTGAGGGTGATGCATAAGTATTTTTTGGTTTAAAACATTAACACTCACTAAATATCTATATACTAACAGGTTAAGATTACGATCCATAATTAATCTTGAAATTATTTTATGTGGGGGGGGCAATCAAAGCAAATTCAGTAAATACTGTTTTTTTAAAGTTTATACTTTTTATTACAATATTCCTTTTAAAATGGTCTATATATTGATTCATCTAGCCTTCCATATTCCAGCCAAAATAGATTTAATAGATGTTTCAATATTTTTTATGCTATTCTTCAACCAATAAAAGGTCTAAGACTCGCTTAAGATAGAATTTTATTGACTGAGGTTGCTGTAAGTTCGTAAATCGAGGAATTTTATTGACTGAGGTTGCTGTAAGTTCGTAAATCGAGGAATTTTTTTGACTGAGGTTGCTGTAAGTTCGTAAATCGAGGAATTTTATTGACTGAGGTTGCTGTAAGTTCGTAAATCGAGGAATTTTTTTGACTGAGGTTGCTGTAAGTTCGTAAATCGAGGAATGTTATTGACAGGTTGATGTAAGTTCGTAAATCGATGAATTTTATTAACTGAGGTTGATGTAAGTTCGTAAATCGAGGAATTTTATTGACTGAGGTTGATGTAAGTTCGTAAATCGAGGAATTTTATTGACTGAGGTTGCTGTAAGTTCGTAAATCGAGGAATTTTATTGACAGATTGATGTAAGTTCGTAAATCGAGGAATTTTATTGACTGAGGTTGATGTAAGTTCGTAAATCGAGGAATTTTATTGACTGCGGTTGCTGTAAGTTCGTAAATCGAGGAATGTTATTGACAGGTTGATGTAAGTTCGTAAATCGATGAATTTTATTAACTGAGGTTGATGTAAGTTCGTAAATCGAGGAATTTTATTGACTGAGGTTGATGTAAGTTCGTAAATCGAGGAATTTTATTGACTGAGGTTGATGTAAGTTCGTAAATCGAGGAATTTTATTGACAGGTTGATGTAAGTTCGTAAATCGAGGAATTTTATTGACTGAGGTTGATGTAAGTTCGTAAATCGAGGAATTTTTTTGACTGAGGTTGATGTAAGTTCGTAAATCGAGGAATTTTTTTGACTGAGGTTGCTGTAAGTTCGTAAATCGAGGAATTTTATTGACTGAGGTTGCTGTAAGTTCGTAAATCGAGGAATTAAGAAGTGCAGGCTACGATATTTTTAAAACAATTCAACCCAAGCAAGACGCTAATGCCACTAAGACGCAAGTGGCTACTGGGAGTTAAAAAGAATACTTTAGAAGGAACTGGAAACCCAGTCCTAAACTGGAAACAACGGATAAAGCTTTACTCCTGTTCATAAGAGTTGGGAGGAGTGTGAATCGGACGATAGGCGAACCTATTTACTACTGTGTATCACGGTTGACTCAAGATTTGAAGAGGTTGTAGTGATCGGAAAGCATCATCTTGGGAGTCTGATCCATAAAGAAATATTTCTGGGAATGAAGCTCTACTGTTCTTGCTTATTAATGGAAAACAAAGAGGAAGAGTCGAAATTCGACACCGGTAAAGTGATATGGCGAGTTCTAGCTGTGAATGTTTAAACTTAAATTTAGCTCGTCAGAACATCTGCTATGAAAATAAAAACTGAGTTGTGAGCGGCTAAGAACGTTTCGTCTGTGAGGAAAGCGGTTGTTGGTTGGGAAATAATTCATCACCCACAAAGCCGCGTAAATGCTTTTGAATTCTGTGAAAGCTGGAAGGTAAAAATTGTGTGGCTGCAGCCAAGATATTGCAGCCATACTCCATCTTTGCTGTGATCTAAAGTTTATACCGACAGGTACTTACTGGCGCGCTACAATGAACAGATCATTTTTTCAACATCTTCAGCGATGGGCTGGGTATACATAATACGATATATACAGGGTGCGAGTGCTATTTGAGAACATTTTTAGTATGTTAAATAAACAGCAATATCTTTGAAAACAATGTATATATTTAATTCAGATTGACACAAATATCCTTCATGATACTTCTTGATCTAATTATTCTATGAAATCACCTTTGGCTTCAATGACTATTCGGACTCAAAACCGCCCACAAGCTGCAGTTAAGTGGACCCTATTCATTTTGGACATCACCTGGACAATGAAGGCCTTCAGTGCAATTATGGTACTCTGAGGATGTCGATAAGTCTACTTTTCAACGACGCTCGACACGTAATAATCCATAGGATTTAAATCTGGTGAGTTAAGGGGGTCACATGATCGTAAAAATTCTCTGATAACCTGCGTTAAAATGGCTTTGTGATAAGGTGCAGTCTTTTTGAAAGACATATGACTTTCCATTGCATACTTTATTTATCCAGGGATTAACAACCGTTTTAAGAACATTAATGTATCCAGCAGCATTGACCCTAAGACCTTGTGGGAAAATGTAAGGTGGCATGACATGACCTTCACTGCTCACAACTCCTAAAACCATCACAGTGGCCGGAAATTTGGTGTGCATCACCCTGGGTACTTCAGAAGGAGATGCACATAGCCACCTGTCATTCCGTCTGGATGTTTTCTGATCTTGGTTAAATTTTTTTTTTCGTCAGAGAAAAACCAAAGCCTGCCATGTTCGTGGGGATTTTTCACTTTGTTCAGGCAACCATTTTGAACGCATATAACGGTTTTCCTGTGTCTTCGCCGATATGAATTAACCTTTCCTCATTACATATGACTTATATCGAATGTCCTGCTGTACCACAGTTCTGATAGTCCACTCTGATACCTGGAGTTCTTTGACGATGGACCTCATTGATCTTCCGGGATTCTGATCGATGATGTTTTCAACATTCCGTATAAATTCTGGTGTTCTCATGGTATCAGAGCGCTGTGAATACTTTTTTTTCTTTTTGCTACAGGGGAAACATTGCCATCACATCCCTCTAGCTCCAACCGAAACTTATGAACAAATGATCTGGCAACATGTAAAAAGTTACTAATTTTTAAATCACTATGTTTTAAGCTAAAGCAACAATGACGGCATGACTTTTCATTTCTTGGGTTAACATCTTCCTCTGAATGGGTTATCTGAAATAAAAAAAAATAATATTATAAATGATTTGAGTGTGTAGTGAACGTAAAACAATATGTCCTCAAATAGCACTCGCACCCTGTATATGGAGTCGCACTTTAAAATTTGGAGTGATCTTAAGACCTGTTAGGAGTTCAAGTCAATAAGACTCAATGAGAGTACTACTGTCCGTCAGGGCCGGAGAAAATTTCAAGCAAGAAGTGTAAAAAAAGAAACTTTTTCCATATACCATAAAGTTACATCTGGAAATTTCAACTGTAAAATGGTAACATCTTGCCACCAATCTAGTACTGCATTTAAATTCATAAAGTTTAAGTACCATAGAGGTAAGGTCATCAGAACAATTTGCATGAAAGTATTTATTAAAAAAAAAAAAAGGCAAAGGGAAGCGACATTACGGCGGTGGGAAAGTGACTGGATCTGAGATGCCAGGTCAGGACCAATTTTATTCCGGCGATGGGAAAAATATCATTTATTAGGTTGGTGCATAATTATCAGGCGTTTTTATAGGCGAGTTATTTGTTAACAAAAATTGCTGTTTTGTTTACTTTTTTTTAATAAAAAATATTATTTTATTTTCTGTTTATAAAAATGCGTGTCGATAATCATACACTCCGGAATAATCATTTAAAAATGTCTTTGTCGAATTGTTTCTTTTTTCATAATAGAAATTGTTTTAAAACGCCTCATGATTATACACGAAACAAATAGTTTATTCAAATCTATTTTTAGCGTATATATTGATCTAATATTTTTCTTCTATAATTTTTAGTTAATGGAGCTACATAATCTTCCAGTAAACAGAGAGATTTAGCTCACTGGTTTTATTACAGCACTGTTAAAGGTAGTTATACCGAAATTCAAAAGATTATTTGTAGAAACACGTTTTATAAAACGTGATATGGAAATCTTAATGTTTGTAACATTTACAACTCTAAATCAGTTGTTCGTAACACCTACTAGATGAAACTTAAATTTGGCTGTTCATAACACATTCTTCGTCTTCTGTGTGCCGTGTCTCTTCAGTACGTTGGCGATCATGGCTCTCCACAATTTCCTGTCCTTTTTATAGCTCTTAATAATTTCTGTCGTTTTTCTATTTCTCCCAAGCACTGCTTCGCCATCAATTCACTCAAGCTCACCAGGTAGGTTATGCCTTACTTTCCACTGTCTCTCTCTTATCTTCAATCTGCCCCATGAGCATCAAATTTTCCAAGTCCTCTTTCCTCATTATGTGTCCCATAAATGTCAACTGTCTCTTCCTTATGTCAATTATAAGCGTTCTTTTTGTTGACACCGTCTCCAGATCTTCGTCGTGGCTCACATGTTCGACCCATGATATTTTCAAGATCTTTCTGTAGAACCACATTTCCATTGCTATAAGTCTCTTTGTTATATACCGTACCTATGTACATTTATGGGTATGTCCCAATTCTCATAAATACGTTGGACACTATTGTAAATGGGGGTAATATGCTGTCTAAGCTAGCAGCGTGAGCTGTCAGCGTGGGAAGCTCTTGGCGTGTCGAACTCTCTGCCTTTAGGCATATAGGAACCAGGACGAGGCTATGGCGAAGGGCAGAGTCTCGTCCGGGGAGGTAGACATACCCGATCCCGCGTATACGGGGTCTACAGGCAATTTTTTCCCGAGCCCACGGACTCGGATTTCCCCACATTAAGTTTGGCCTTAGGCCACATCCTACCTCGTGGGAAGGCAGGTAAATATCGTAATATGCTGTATAAGTAGTCCATCACTAGCAGTGGTTTACCTACTTCACGCCGCTGGCGAGTATTGTATTTTGTTGATGTTATAAAGATTACTATTTCATTTTCAACCTCCGTTTTGATTATTCCTCATTCAGTAACCCTTCCTAGATTACAACACTCTTCTTCATCTGTGAGAAGATTTTTAACCATTCACTGTCCTAGAGAAAGATTGATATTACATAACAATCCAGTACTCTTTTCTTTGTTTCTAATGATATTTTTCTCTTTAATGCTTTGCTTAGCTTTTGGAAGGCATCTTTCGTTATCTGAATGTGCTTTGGAATTTTCGCGTCGTCCTCGATCCATACGCTTCCCAGATATCTAACTTATTACATCTTTTTGATTTCGGCATCTCCAATTTGTAATTTGCATGTTGGGTTGTTCTGTCTTCTTGTAATGTTTAATCCTTTCTTCTCACTTTCCTTCACTACCGTCTGTAGGAATTCTTAGAATTTCCTTTTTGTGTCTGCTATCAACACTGTGTCATTTCACAGACTACAAAAAGCAGTAATTTTTTTCAACGAATACAGGAAAACGAAATATTGTTCTTAATATTACATGCCACGAGGAATTATAGTTCTCAGCCCAACTCAATTCACAAAATATAATGAAATTAGCAAACAGAAAACATCATTTTAAAAGGGCTTCTTGATAGTACTGTAAACTTTTCAGTAGCATCTAAACATTATCTATTCAAAGATGACTGATTTTGTTAAGCGCTCTTTGCAGCCAACTTTACCTCGTTAGACGATAAGGACCATTCCTTACGTGACTTCCCCCACCCCAGAGAGCACAAGGTTTGTGGTATCCCTATCTTGGATGTAGAGGTGTCCCGGATTATCAAAAAATGAAGACTTCTGTTCCGAGTAAAATCGCTGCAGTTGTTCTCAAGAACATTAGCCCATATCCCATCTTAACAAAGTTGTTTAACTTGGTTTTTTAAAAGCGTTTCGCCCCAGGCAAGGCGGGAAGCCACTAGCACACAAGGGATTACAGAGAGTTGGGGCGAGAGCAAATAGGATTGATAGAGGAAATGAAGAGAAGGATAAGGGATAGATTAAGGCATCTGGAAATGTCGATTGACATTACATTTGAATAGTTGAAGATTATAGCTATCAGGGAAACAGGAAAGGGGGAGGGAGTTCCACAGGCGAGAAGTGCGAGACATGAAGGTATTGGAGTAGAAGAGACGGCTACATTTAACAGTTTCGACAGTGAAAGGCTGAGAGCGAGATGCCAGCCTAGTTGAACGCTTAAATTCATGAAGTCTGGGAACCAGCGAAAGCAGCTCATCGGAGCAGTTACCGTGAAAGTATTTGTAAAAAAAAGACAGAGGGAGGCAACGATACGTCTGTGAGAGAGCGACTGCAGACGAGATGCCAGATCAAGGCCAGTTACATTGCATATCCGTTTCTGGATTTTATCAAGGACCTTGAGACAAATAGAAGGGGCTCCAGACCATATATGGCAGCAATACTCCATGCAAGGGCGAATGGTTGATTTGTAGATTTGAAGGATAGACTCCGGCGAGAAAAATTTCCTGGTGCGGCACAGGGAGCCAACTTTCTTTGCGGACGAAGCTATTGACTCATTGTATTTGTTCCATTTCAGATCAGCAGTCAATGTGAGACCGAGCAGTCGGAAAGAGGTGCTTCGTGGAGTTGAGCGTCAGCCATTCTAATGGGGAGCAGAGATCGTTCTCTGTGGTGAGTAATAGAGAGCAGTTTTGTTTTTGTCATTAAAGTTAACCAGCCAATTCCTGTAAGAAGAAACGTTTCCTAAGCTCGTTTCTGTGGAGAAAATAACGTTGCAGTTCAGACCAGACATCAGGTTTGTTTTCAGTGTGCAGTTTTTTTCACTCAAACTCTTGTGGCTTAAAAAATAACTGTTTGGCCATTTTATTCTGTTTGTAACTGTTACGGCACATGCTAATACCCCTGGAAAAGGTAGGAATCTTCTTCTCCCCACCTCCAGCTATGGGTAAATAGCAGAACAGACTGGGTTCTATAGCTTTGGACAGTAACTGGTCTACCGCAGACAGAAATGGCAACCTACTGCAGGAAAAAATCTGCCTCTTTTGTCATGTATCGAAATATACATGATCGTCTAGGCGTGTATCACGCATGACACATTACTGACTGACTGACTGCCGGACAATTACCGCAACATAATGTTTTAAAAAGAAAAGATTAAAAAAAAACTAGCTGTCTAGAAGACGCCAAGTGTACCATTCCATAATGGTCGGATTCTTCACAGGGTCAAATACGAATTCGGAACGGCAACCAACGGTAACGAAAGACAAACGCCAATATTCAAATTAACAACATTTGATTATAACTAGACAATATATGAAAATATTTAGGCAGGAGAATTCTTGGAAAGATGCGTGCTATATATTTCTGTGTGGAAAGATGTATGCGTTATATTCTGAGGTTAAAATTTGAAACAGCAGTATATTTTGATCTATTCCTTCTTCAATGCTGCATTCGTTATTCATTTACGTTTATTTGGCGCTGTATACGTTGTATATACAGCATTATTCGGATCCTTCATCCAATTGAATGTGTCACATATGCCTTTATTAGGTGATTGACACGTTTCGCAATCCACCTATGCATTTGATGTAAGCAGCATTGTGTGTTGAGTCGAATTGGAATTCGTTTTTTTTATCGCGTGATCTCTCTTGCATGTAAAAATAAGTATTATTCGCAATAGTCTCGTTTCCACTTGATTCTGTGCTTTGAATTTTTGTGATTTCGGAACATCATTCATTCTCTTCAGTTCGGTAATTTCGTTTACACGACGATTTCATAGCCGGTTCTTCAGTTTTTGTCACTTAACTGGCTTCTGTCGATCTTTTCCAGTTCAGCGTTCGTACTTGGTCACGTTTATGAGAATCTATTTTTAGCTTCTGTTTAGACCTGTTGCTGCGGTCGTCAGCCTGTCTGATCTAATTGTTTTTGTAGTCAGTGTTTACTATTAAATATTTATAGAGAGAGGGGAAGATCACATGTTATATTATTAGAGAGAAATACGAAAGAAAGAGGGGCTGCTAAGTGTAAAGCGTGTGTGATTGCGGCCTCAGCCGAGATTGAACTCACCAATACTTTGATTGGTGTAGTCCATAATCTTGTCAAATAGCTGAATTCTTGATGCTTCGCTAGGTCTATCAAGGGTCTTTTTATCGTGACACCAACACTAAATGGATTGCCAACCAAAACTCAGAGACAGTCCATTCACTCTCCTCTAAGAGCAGGTTTGAATTCAGAGTTTTCCTTCTCCTAGACCAGTTGCCATCCAAGGCTATAGAACCCAGTCTGTCCTGCTATTTACCCATAGCTGGAGGATTCACACCTTTCCCAAGGGTGTTAACACGTCAGTGAATGTAATGGATTCGACTGGAATTCGAACTCGGCTCTCCGATTCCTCAATCCAAGCCGCTATCCATTACTCCACCGTGCCTCCTAGATGAGCAAGGCATAGGTGAGATAAATGTGGCGAGTTGTCTAATCGGTGTGCGGGAGAACGCCTTCGTTTTCGCATGACGGCAAACAGTCCACTGTTTTCGTTTGTTAGTGATCACTTCTTTTACAGGGCAAACGCTATTATACCACCATCTTTCATCTAAAAAAAATTCCTCAGGGTCTGGCTTCACTCAGTGATCTTCTTTTTCAGGACTGTTTGACATGGTCCTTGTGAGGTCCACTTCATTTAATTGAGAATCATCCAGACAATAACCATCAACAAATTTCTGTAACATCTTTCAGAGTTTTTTTTTTTTTTAGTTAACAAGAGATCAGCTAACATTGATACTGCTACAAAAAGAATTTAGTTGAATCCTTGACTCAATCAAAACACGACCCATCAGCCTCATTAGTGTCATCAACCAACTTTCTGAAGTTATCATTAACAAGAATGTTATTGACCACCTCAATAGCAACAACTCTCTGAGCGACAAACAGTATGTTTTTCGCTTCTTTAGGGCCAATGCTGATGTTTTAATGATCATCACGTATAGAATCAGTGCTGCTATTAATAATAAACACAATAACACGTTCGCCTTAGATATCTCGGAAGCCTTTGACAAGTTGTGACATAGGCGATGGCTACACAAGTTCCACAGCTAGATCTCTGGAACTGTCTTTTCATTTATCAACTCTTTACTATCAGGTAAGGTTGTTGCTAATAACTAATTTCTCTGAGGCAGTTAAGATCAGTGCTGGCGTCCCCAGGGGCCTCTCCTCGCTTCAAATCACTTTTTTATATTAACGGTTTGCATATGAGAATCTTCAGGTCTATTGTCAATATATATATATACAGATGTTATCACGGTTTATAGGTGCACCTCCAAATAGCTGGATGATGAGTGCCTGGCAGGTAGTCTCTTCTGACTGAATACGCACAGCTCAGTGAAAGAAAGACATATCAATCGATAAATTCAAAACATTGCTAGCAACGTTTCATCACCACTGAGCAGAATCTGAATTTGCTCCAATCTTGATGAGTCGCCGTACCCTCAACAATTCTCCACCATTTGATCGTCTTTTGGCAAGACTCAACCACTTAATGCTATGTTGGCAAGGCTCCCCCACTTGATCGTATGTTGGCAAGGCTCCACCACTGGATCGTATGTTGGCAAGGCTCCACCATTTGATTGTCTGTTAGCAAGGCCCCCACCCACTTGATCGTATGTTGGCAAGGCTCCACCACTTGATTGTCTGTTGGCGAGCCCCCACCCCACTTGATCGTATGTTGGCAAGGTTCCACTACTTAATTGCATGTTGGCAAGGCTCCACCATTTTATTGTGGGTTAGGAAGGATCCCCCATTTGATCGTATGTTGGCAAGGCTCCACCATTTGATTGTCTGTAGGCAAGGCTCTACCACTGGATCGTATGTTGGCAAGGCTCCACTAGTTAATTGTTTGTTGGCAAGGCTCCACCATTTGATTGTCTGTCGGCAAGGCTCGACCATTTGATAGTCTGTTGGGCCGAGAGCTCACTCCAGACCCCAAATTGAACTCATATATTTGTGCCATCGCTCCGGATGCTGACATAATAGTTGGTTCCTTCTGCCTCCCCAGAATTAGCTATATTCTTTAGAGACAGAAGATACCAACTATTATCACTCCTAACTGCTGCGGCTAAGCTCAAAATTTACAAATCACATCAGACCTGGAAATTTTAAGACGTGTCTGGACACACTATCTAGTCGATCGCGTTCAGTTTCTCTATTCCTTTGTTTTAGTTTTATCATTTTTGTTTCAAGTATACACCCTCCCATCAAAAACAATTTAAGATCTTAAAATTTAAAATTCAGGGTTTCTACATCGATTGCTAACGACTCTCGCGTTTATATCTTCCATTTCTCCACCTACGCATAATTCGATCAATAAAAACATTACTTTAGTCGGATGAAGTCATTCCAGACAGAATTTTCACACATAGTTATTCAATTGCCTAAAAATTCTCTGAAGTATAGAAATTTATTTATCATATATATATATATATATCTTTATCCTTCTCTCTCTGTTATATATATATATATATATATATATATATAACAGAGGGAGAAAGATAAAAAGAGAGAATGCTGAAAAAATCTAGAAAAAATGACCATTAAAACAAATATAAGTATATAATTACATGTTGGGTAGGCCGATAAATTTTCAAAACTCATAGCATATATATATATATATATATATATATATATATATATTACTGATACCCGCCGTCGGTATGTAAATATACATATGCTATAGAAACATATATATATATATATGTATATATATATATATGGGGGTGGCTAGAGATGCAGAGAGAGAGCCTGATAGACGGGCAGAGAGAAATAAGTAGCGATATGCGGAAAGAAGGAAAGGTATATAGATAGCTAGATAATGAACAGGTTGAGATAGATAGATAGATAGATAGATAGATAGATCAGGAAAGATTGCTGTTTACCAAAAGACCTAACTAGTTACATTAAAATGTCGCCGATCGGAGTCTGAAGTATGAAAGATTGTTCCTTCATTTAGAACCTGTCCCTTAAGCGAATATTGGATCTCAAAATCAACCCATACCTGCAGTGGAAATCGTGCATACGATCCATCGCTAAAAACGAATGAAAAATGATCAGTTCTCTGTACTACCCGACTAAGTACCTGGCACCTCGTACTATCTTCTACATTTAAAAGAGCCAGATCAGGCCTATAATGGCGTAGTACAGTCTTATTTGATTAGGAACTGCTAAGTACTCACTTTCAAATCTCGATAGAATCCATAACCCGCGTCCTTGTGGGTAATGAATTATTTTTTACACAGCAACATCTTTCTCACAGGCGAGATATCGCAATCCTCTCACTGATATATCTCTATTTCCATGGAGAGTTTTTATTCGAACTAAATTCTTTATTTCCACCAGTTCTAGCCTTCACGGCTATGACCTACCAGACAACGCCCATTGTACAAAACCACCGTCATTCCCTTCGCGAGATGTAAGTTCTGCTCGAGTAGCTTCTTCCGCGAACTCTGTGGAACCAACTCCCAAGAGAATGCTTCCCGATCAGCACAACCTTAAATTGTTCAAGACTAGTGTTAACCGTTATCTTCCCTACATATCCACATAAACTCTATCCCTTACTTTGTAACGCTCTACCTCGAGTGGCCCCCGGGCCTTTTACAAGATGAACTTCTCTGTAAATAAAAAGATATATAGATAGATAGATGTGAATAGACTGAGATATATAAATAAATATGAATATCCTGAGATAGATAGATAGATAGATAGATATTTCAAAATAAACTGAATTTTGAAGATAGATAGATAGATAGATATTGAACATACTAGGATAGATAGATAGATAGATAGATAGATAGATAGATAGGAAGATATATATATATATAGAGAGAGAGAGTGAGATTATGGATAGACTGAGATAAATAGATTTCTGATTCCCGATTTTTCGTGGTAATTTTTTATTCTTTCGAAACCGTGCCAAACATTACGAAGCGATGTCAATGCTTACAAGACCCGTACACACATCAATTACATTCCTGAACATAGATGTTTCCTAGAACCCATTAAATCAGGCCTGTCAAACTCATTTACTATCGCGGCTCTAATATAATGATATTCTACTGGCAAGATATCTATGAACGTTTGGGATTAAATAACAAATGTGGTTTTATTCTCCACGCCTGCTCGCGAGAAGATCTTAAAAATAAACAAACAAAACCAAGTGTTTATTTATCTTTATTGTAGAGTCTTGTACTTGCTGTACGACTTGTTCTTGGTAATTGGCATCTCTTAGTATGAAGCAGTGCATTAGAGACTGTCACAAAAAAGACTTAGTTGTAGTCAATTTTAGTACTGAATTGAGATTCATATAAATGCCCGGAGACTAAAGTCGAGACTTGTTTAAGTTCAATAGAAAGAGTAATTGTTTACAAGAAGCTCTAGTTCCGAATATTCAGAGTTTTTTAGGCTATACGTTTAATCCTGAGAGATTGGCCCATGATGCTGGTTCAACGCCTGAAAGCTTGTTCTACAACACAGAATTACACTGGTTTTCAATTTTTTTTTTTTTTACCGAAAATATTCTTATACCATATTAATACAGGTATACCTCGGGTTACGTCGTTTCGAGTTAAGTCGTTCTCGATTATACGTCGTTTGTCAAAAATATATTTAAAAAATAAAAATCAAGACTAAGTCATTTTATTAGTCAGTCAGAGTAGAGAGAAGACAGAGATTGTGAATGAGTTGGAGGTAGAGGAATAGTGTGAGGTAACCGCTTGTAGAAGTCACAGTTACAAGCACGTAGACTCTAAGGAAGTCCTAATTCGAGACTGGATTTACCAGACTGTATATATATTATTATTGTTACTAACCGCTACTAAACGTATTACCAATTGTATTATTGTGTAAATACATTTATTTGTTATATTTCATTCCTGCGTTTTCATTCATTGGAGACCGGATTTCATCTCGGAATCCACAACATATACATACACAAACATTTTGTTTTTTTACGGATTATCAACATTTTGTACGTTATTTAAAGCCAAATATATATTTTTGTTTTGTAAAGACAATTCTTTTTCTCGCGAGAGTATATTGCATATTTTTAAGACAATAATGATTTTCAGATATGCGTCCTACTGTTTAATCCATAGCTGTGGGAGAAGACGTGGATTCATCGCTGTCCCAAGAGTATTTGCATGCCAACGAATGTAACGACCCAACCAGTATTCGACCTCGTCTCTCCGATTCCTCGCCGCGAGTCGTTCTCAATTACACCAAACACACATCCACGCTTAAAATATCCGGTATTCCCAAGCGGTCAGCCATCTTGTATCGAGAAAATTGTTCGAAAATAATTGTTCGATATCAGTAATTCAAAAAATATTTATTCGAATTGTAAATTGTTTGAATGAAAATTAATCGAGAGTAAAATTGTACTAAATGATAATTATTCGCAATACCTATGTTTCAAATTCATATGTAGTCTAACTTTTAGAGACATTGCTGAACTAATAACGCCCTTGAAGGATAACGTAGCGCTTTTTTTTTTGCAGCAAGTGTCGTCCCCTCGTCCTATAATATGGAAATTCTTAAACGGTCTTTGTTGTGGATTCCGGTTTGAAATCCGGTACCAATAAATAACAAACGCCAGGAATGAATATATGAAAATAATGTATTAACGTAATAATACAAACTGGTAAAGCAGGTTACTAGTTCCAGGAATACGTGTTAGTATCAAAATATATATACAGTCTTTGGGACCATAACAGGCGCTACCACCCAGGGTCGAGCTGGACCTGGGAACAACAGCAATTAAGAAGTGATTCCACGCTCCTCAAAACCTCCAATCTCACGATTAGAGGCCTTGCAGCCGGGGGTAGTTTATCGTCATACCCAGAATGATCCAATTTATATGCAACCATCTGAAGAGTTTGGAATAATACTTTTAAGGGTTACTGATAATGAAAGAAACTCAGAAAACGTTACTGAGAAGTGTTGTGGATCCGGTACCAATAAATAACAAACGCCAGGAATGAATAGAGGAAAATAATATATTAACGTAATAATACAAACTGGTAAAGCAGGTTAGTAGTTCCAGGAATACGGGTTAGTAGCAAAATATATATACAGTCTTTGGTATGGAAGTATCGCTGTATGACTTCTTACTGAGTCTACGTGCTCGCTCACTGTGACTCCTACAACGCTGTTACCTCACCCTCACCCTTCCGGTCACCTACATACAACCTTTTACTCTGGACTCGACTCCGGTCTTGACTCTCTCGGGTCTTCTCGCAGCCGTAGTATATGTATATACTGGGTGAGTCCATTTGTGTAAAAAGGTGTGGACCCCTCAACAATCTTAAAGGAGCTTGCAAGAAATTCATATTGTAAAAGTAAGAGCAGGTTGCCAAAATATCAAGAGCGCCAAGAAATACCGCGACTTAAACGTAAAACTAAAACATTAATGGCCTCCTTTAATGAGTATTTTTTAGTAGTTGACTATTTGCGTGCAGTATCTTATAACTTAAGGTTATAAGGAGTTGTCCTTACTAAATTATTTTATTAATGATATTTGTATTTCGAATAATTATCATTTGTGCATTTCCTCTTTTAACGTTTACATTTTTACTGCAATAAAGAATTTCGCATTTCGGATAATTATCATTTAATATAATTGCCCTTAAGATTAATTTTCATTCGAACAATTTACAGTTTGAATAAATGTTTTTTCGAATAATTTTTTTTCGAATAATTGTTTTCGAACGATAATTTTCGAAGAATGTTCATCTGATCCAAAATTATTCAAATTTATATAATTTACAGAGCGGAAATGAACGATGCCGGGAAGTATTTGAACTTTCTTCCTTACACTTGAGAATAAATAAATAAATCTAATATGGTAGTGTGATATCGTACGTTTTAAAACTGCAGTTAAATAAAAGGTAAGATGTGGGCCCGTAGCGATCCATGTGCCTCTGTAGTTGTACATAACACAATAGGTTGATTTTGTGGAGAACTGAGGTTCGCTATTAAATATACAGTTTAACCCGGATATAAGAGAAACCCGGATATAAGAGAGATTTTCTCTGGTCCCAAATTAGAGCCTGTGTTAATGTATATAAAATAGACCAAACCCGGATATAAGAGAAACCCGGATATAAGAGAGATTTTCTCTGGTCCCAAATTAGAGCCTGTGTTAATGCATATAAAATAGACCAAACCCGGATATAAGAGAAATTTTCTCTGGTCCCAAATTAGAGCCTGTGTTAATGTATATAAAATAGACCAAACCCGGATATAAGAGAGATTTTCTCTGGTCCCAAATTAGAGCCTGTGTTAATGCATATAAAATAGACCAAACCCGGATATAAGAGAGATTTTCTCTGGTCCCAAATCAGAGCCTGTGTTAATGCATATAAATAGACCAAACCCGGATATAAGAGATTTTTTCTGGTCCCAAATTAGAGCCTGTGTTAATGCATATAAAATAGACCAAACCCGGATATAAGAGAGATTTTCTCTGGTCCCAAATTAGAGCCTGTGTTAATGCATATAAAATAGACCAAACCCGGATATAAGAGAAATTTTCTGGTCCCAAATTAGAGCCTGTGTTAATGTATATAAAATAGACCAAACCCGGATATAAGAGAGATTTTCTCTGGTCCCAAATTAGAGCCTGTGTTAATGCATATAAAATAGACCAAACCCGGATATAAGAGAGATTTTCTCTGGTCCCAAATTAGAGCCTGTGTTAATGCATATAAAATAGACCAAACCCGGATATAAGAGAGATTTTCTCTGGTCCCAAATTAGAGCCTGTGTTAATGTATATAAAATAGACCAAACCCGGATATAAGAGAGATTTTCTCTGGTCCCAAATCAGAGCCTGTGTTGATGCATATAAAATGGACCAAACCCGGATATAAGAGAGATTTTCTCTGGTCCCAAATTAGAGCCTGTGTTAATGCATATAAAATGGACCAAACCCGGATATAAGAGAGATTTTCTCTGGTCCCAAATTAGAGCCTGTGTTAATGCATATAAAATAGACCAAACCCGGATATAAGAGAGATTTTCTCTGGTCCCAAATTAGAGCCTGTGTTAATGCATATAAAATAGACCAAACCCGGATATAAGAGAAACCCGGATATAAAAGACTTCTTCTCCGGTCCCGACAACTCTCTTATATCCGGGTTACACTGTATACGGTTTGCATTTTTTGTTTTTGTTTGTTTTTGAATAGATTTCGATTTTATGAAACATGTAATCCAAAATATCAATATCTAAAAATCGATATTTAAATGTTTGTTGGGCTCTTGCTGGCCGCATGAAACAATCAACCGGGTAACATTCGGAGCCCGGGCCGTAGTTTACGCACACCTGGTTTACAATGGGGAGGAAGGCTATAACGCTTTAACCAAGCGTTCTGGGTATGACGATAAACTACATCCGGCAGCAAGGCCTCTGATGGGGAGGTTTTGAGGAGCGTGGAACCACATCTTAATTGCTGTTGTTCCCAGGTTCACCCTGATCCGGGGTGGTAATAGCTGTTAGGATCGGAATTATGGGCAAATAGTTAACCCCCAAAGTGGGCTCAAAACACAGTTCGACCCCTGTTTAAGTGGCATGGCGAGTTCTATCTGTGAAGGTCTAGACTAAGGGACGTAACTCGTCTGAACATTTAGCATGGAAATAGCGAGAGAGCGGCAAGAGAGCGAAACGTTTCGTTAGTGGGGATAAAAGTGTCTTTAAAAGTCTTTTATTTCTTTAAGATGTCTTCCATAAATTTCAGCTGCGTCTTTCTGGTTTTAAGTAAAGTCTTTTTTTTTTTCTTCGAGCTCCAGTTTTCTTTTATGGGCTACGATCCTTCAGTACAAGAAGGATCGCGCCTCATGTGGTCCGCGGGCCCGCAGTTTTACCATGATGACAGCGCATTGACATCGGTAAAATGTGGGACGGAGCGATCCATGTGTCTCTGTATTTGTACACAATAGATTGATTTTGTGGAAAACTGGGGTTCGCTATTAATTATATACGGTTTGCATGTTGTTTTTTTTGTTTCTGTTTTTGTATAGATTTCTATTTTATGAAAGATGTAATCAAAATCTAAAAATTGATATTTAAATATTTGCTGGGCTCTTGCTGGCCGCATGAAACAATCAAGCGGGCCACATTCGGAGTCCGGACCGTATTTTACACACACTTGATCTACAATGGAGAAGAAGGCTCTCGACAAGGATCTGCTGGAACTGCTCAGCAACCCTGATATATTCAGGAAAAATATCAGAATAATCAAGAACCTATACTGGCAGCAACCAGCATGCATGCGCATAGGGAGCGAGTTCAGCGAATATACAAAAATAGAAAGGGGTGTAAGGCAATGGTGTATTTTCTCACCTAAACTGTTCAACCTATCCAGCGAGGCAATTCTGAGAGAATTGGAAACCCTACTGGGATTTAGCATTGGCGGCCACAATCTTAACAACATAAGATACGCAGATGACACAGTACTGATAGTAGACATGGAAAAGGAATTGCAAAATCTCCTACAGAAGGTAGCGACGGAGAGTGTGAAGAAGGGACTAAGCATAAACTATAAGAAGACAGAATGCATGGTCCTCAGTAAAAGGATTAGCCCAAAATGCGATTTGCAGGTCGGGAACACTAGAATCAAGCAGACGCGGAAGTTTAAATATCTGGGAAGCGTTTTGCAATAAAGAATTTTGCATTTTAGAAGTACCTTTTTTTACTTAGCAAACCCGGACAATTTTGTTTACCATTCCACTATATAATTGTTACCGAAAGAAGGAAAGAATCGATTAAAGGCAAAATTAAACCGTTCAGTCTATGGCCACAATTTTCTGGGATGTTGACGGCTTTTTTGTTAGATGGAATTTTAGATGGCAAACAATAGCAAAGCATATGTTTATAATGAAGGGGATTTGAGGAAATTATCTACAAAATGATCTGAATATCACCTAGAATCATTTTCTATCACGATAATGTCCGTGACCATCCTCTTACTAAACAAGGGGAAAAATTGCAGAATTTTTGCTGGGAAATCATTAGGCTTCTATCTTAGACTTCTAATTTAGCAACTTACAGTTTTTTTTTATTTCCTAACCCATGACGATAAACTACATCCGGTAGCAAGGCCTCTAATCGGAAGATTGAAGGTTTTCAGGAGCATGTTACCACCTATGCGTTAAATCCCAGTGTAGACTGTGTTTTTGAATGGCAAGTGAGAAGAAATTGTGGTGAAAGCAATGGGGAAACATGCCGCTATATTTTCCTAAGAATGAAAATTGAAAGTTACCACAAGAGTTAGGCATAAACTTTTCAAGAGCGATATCAGACCAATAATTCTGCACTGCTGTCGTATTTTGACGGAATTGCAGATTGCACTTTCTAGTCTCGATAGAATCCAAAAGCGTCTCCGGTTCATTTTGGGACTTGGAGACGCTTTTACCGCTCCAGTAAGTGCCCGACTTCTCAAGCTATCCTCTGCTATAAGAGCAAGATCACGCCTAAAATGGAGTCAGTTACGTGCAATGTGTGATACACGCTTAAGCGATCATGTATCTGTGTTTACTCACTGGCGATCGATGTTCAAACTCAAATGCTGACAGCGACAGTTTATTCCTATATAATAAATGAAAATCTTTTTTATTATTAACTTAGAAACATGCAATTAGAAATAAGTTCGTAAAAGCATAAACATAATGAAAAATAATTGTGCGGACAACAGTTTTTTTTTTGTTGTTTTTTTTTGTGGGGGGTTGTTTTTTTGTTTTTTTTCATTGATTGAATATTTAGTATTAGGTCTCGAGAAGGCTCTCCAATCTGTGGTTGACTGCAAGAAATGGCTTGTAAACTTTAATGCCTCTAAAACGAACCTGCTCTCATTTACCCGCCATAGAGAACCCTACCTGCCTCTCATCAAGATGGCTGATGCCCAACTCCTCAAGAGCGCCTCTCTGCGCCTGCTTGGCCTCACACTGTCCACTGACCTGAAGTGGAACAACTATATTAAATCTATAGCTTCATCTGCCGCATGGAAAGTTGGTTCTCTGTGTCGTGTGGCACCCTGCATAATTAGAAAACTGAAAAGAGATATTCATAAATATATGATTTATGTTTTTCGGTTTGTTAACCATTTGATAGTTATTTAGAGATGAGAAATATTTGGATTTTGAGAATAATTCTCTAATAGCATTTAGGCGATCCGAAAGAAAGAAAGGGAAAGAAAGAAAAAAAAGAAAGAGAAGTAGATAGTACAAAACCCGGTCATAAGCACACACGCTTAAACTGACACATAACAGGTGTCGAAAGATATCTAGGTCAAAGTACCTGACCGAAATCCACGAAAAATGGAAGTTGTTATAATTGGTTGAAGAAATAGAGTTTAGAGATAATAAAAAAAAAAGAAAAGGAAAGACACAAACATAATACGAAACAAGGTCGTAAGCGAAAACACACACGCTCGACCGGCACATATCAAATGTCAAAATTATCAGGTCAAGCACTTGATCTAATTCCGTGTCCGCGTAGGATGGAAGTTTGTTAAAGTTGGCTGAAGAAATAAAATTTTAGGGACAATGAAAAAATATTGATAAGTAACAAACGAAAAGGGTGTCATTGAGATGATGGGTAACAGATGGGAAATGTATACGAAAACAGGGCATTAATGCACGAGGCCCGGACAATTTCTGGGATTGGAGAAAAAACCACCCAAAGTGAAAATACTTTTTTGGAGATAATGTAGATTTTATGATCGGCCAGAGAAAAATGGAATATTGTATTAGCTCACGAGAGACGCCGACAGGTCTGGAAAAATTCCTTTAGTAGATCGCATCCAATTAGCGGCAGGCTGTTTTGATAGATGCCACGTGTGGAAGGGACCGATACCGTCATTTTCGTACGAAAAGGACAATTTAAATTTTGTTTTTTTTAGCAAGGTGTTTCTTCCCCCAGAACAAAGCCCCGGATTGTACACGCCCGATTGGAGACGTCACGAAGGAAGGAGGGAAGATACCGACCAGAGTCTCATTTGCCGAGGACAGTCACATGATACATGAGGGAGGAGGAGAGACACCCGACCAGAGTCTCATTGGCCGAGAGCGGTCACGTGATGTGCGAGGGAGTAGGAAAGATGCCCGACCAGGACCCCATTGATCGAGAGCGGTCACCTGACATACGAGGGACCAGGGAAGCGGGTATGCGCGCCCCCCAGAGGCACAGCAAGGAAGTAGGAGGAAAGTAAGAGCGATAATGGGAAATCCCTAATCAGAAATAATACGACTTTAGAATTATCAAGAAAACCCTGGCGCCGACAGACCCACCCCAGTTTGTTACGGCGTCAATAAAAGCAGGACCCCAATCGACAGAAATCAGTTGCAGTTGGAGCTGGGCCGCGGACAGCGAGGGAGCTTGAACGCGGGCGGCGGGCCCGGTTCATTCGCCCCCTTGCGGGAAAGAGAATCCGAAGTGAAGAAATTCGTCCAACCCAAGTCGAAGTAAAGAAAATTGCCGAAAGCCGAAGAGAAGTTAAGTTGGAGTCGGTGTTGCGCCTCGGACGAAGAAGAAGTTAAGTGGCAGTTGCGCCTCGGAGAAGTTGGAATCAAACCAAGCCTAAGAAGAGAAATTCGTCCAACCCAAGTCGAAGTGAAGAAATTCGTCCAACCCAAGTCGAAGTGAAGAAATTCGTCTAACTCAAACCGAAGTGAATAAGCTCGTCCAACTCAAGCCGAAGAGAAGAAGTCGATTCGCGCACTGACGGCGAGAAAAATCAGCCGTGAACGACAGGTAGAGATCAGCGCCCAGTGTCGAAACCAATCCACACCCTGAAATGCAAATTTCTAGAGTAGGCAACTCGAAGCCTTAAAGTTGTATGGTAGAAGCTTGTGCCACAGTCCACAAAACGGGTCGGGAGGTAGGAATAATCTTGTGTAACGAACATTTAGATATAAAAAGTTGTTACCTTTTTCTTCAATAATTTTGACCTTGTGAGTTTTTTTTTTTCTTGTGTCTTATCACCCCCGTTGAACTCAGCTTGCATACGGCCCCAATCCCTGTTTGATCCCGTCTGTCTAAGATCTAATCACAACGTGGGTAGGCAGACCGGAGATCAGTGCAGTTACCCTAGTAACCAGGCGTTGGAAGCGAGTTGGGAACGGCGAGGCTGGTATTCATCTAACCAAAGGGTTAGAACGTCACACTTGGAGCCGTGAACTAGATCGAACGACAGAGTCGACGCTGCGACCAGGGGGGGCGACGTCACAGTCGCACCAGAAGGTTTTTCTCGCCTGAGTCCATCCTTCAAATCTACAAGTCAAGCATTCGTACGTCCTGGATATGACGTCAAACTACATCCGCATCCTGCGTAAGAGGAGAAACTACATCCAACGGCAAGGCCTCTGATCAGGAGGTTTTAAAGAGCGTGGAACCACCTCTTAATATCTAGTGTTCCCAGATCCACCATGACCCCGGTGGTAGCACCTGTTAGGGTCCCAGCTATGGGCAAATAGTTAACCCCTAAACTCGGGTCAAAACACTATGAAAGTGAAAAAACAGGTTTTAATACCAGAAATACTTTGTAAAGAATTATTACCAGCAATAAATTTTCGAAGAAAAAAATTATTACCAGCAATACATTTTTGAAAAAAAAAATATTACCAGCAATATTTTTTTGAAAAAAAAAATATTACCAGCTATACATTTTTGAAAAAATATTACCAGCGATACATATTTGAAGGAAAAATATTACAAGATATGGATTTTTGAAAAAAAAAAATCACCAACAATAAAAATTTTGTCGGCATTAAATAACCCATTGAAACTGATATGCCGTAAAGCAAAGCAAATCAAAGTAATCAACAGTCGCCTTTGCATGGAATACTGCTGCCATGGTCTGGTGATCCCGATGTTCATCTGGAGGTCGTCGACAATATCCAGAGACGGATATACAAGGTGGTTGGTCCTGATCTGGCATCCCGTCTGCAGTCACTTTCTCACAGACGTGCTGTGGCTTCCCTCTGTCTTTTCTAAAATTACTTTCATGGCAACTACTCCGGTGAGGTTCTTTTACTGGTTCTCAAACTGCACGGGATCGGAAACCGACCTTGTGTCACATGTTGCCCCAGTGGAGGGGGTGACTGAATATCGTCAGTCAGTCGTTCAAGTCGATCGGCTGATCGGTTGAACTCTCTGCCTTCGGGCGGGGAGGAAGCCGAAGGCGGCTACGCCGAAGGGCTGATTCTCTTTCGGAGAGGTAAACCGACCCTGAACCCGTTTATACAGGTTCAGTGGGCATATTTTTGGCCGAGCCCACGGCTCAGAGATCCCACGTTAAACCGGCCTTGTGCCACATGACGCCCTTGTGGGTGGGTGACTGAATATCGTCAGTCAGTCGTTCAAGAGTGAGTCAGTAGTTCAAGTCGAGTCAAGAGGCGAGTCAGAGGCAGTCCGAAATAGAGTCGCGTTCTGACAATTACTGCAAGACATTGGAATAATGGTACTAGTCGAGACTACATTGTTCGTACTACCACTTCTACTTCTCCGTATATATTCCTGTTTGTAATATATCTGTGTTACTCCATACCTGTTTTCGAGTTCTTCTTTATTGGTTCTATCCTGGATTATCACCCGGGGTACAAGGAACCGAGCCATAACAGTTACATTCACTTACGCACAAATGCCCCAGAGAAAGGTATGAATCCTTCTCTTCTCCTCCATCTATGAGTAAACAGCCGGACAGACTGAGTTCTATAGCCTTGGATAGCAACCAGTATAGGAGATGGACAATTCTGTATTCAAGACCTCTATACCTCAATTGGCGTGATGAATACAGCTACGCCCGCTGAAGATATGGTCAATCAGGGTGGGGTTCCCCCAAGGTAAGAAAAGGCAGTGGATCTGTTCCAATGAGGTTTCATCCCTGATACATTTTCTTTTTCTTGATTTAATTTCCAATTTCTATAGATATTTGTTTCTTAGAGTATGGATTATTATTTTTTTTTTTTTCGTTGTTAACTGTTTAGTGATTTCTTCCATCTTTTTACTTTTCTTTTGTTTGCTTTTCGGATATCAGTCTTTTATTCCAGTGGAAATGTCCTTTTGTCTTGATAGTTTAGGAATTGCTTCATGCACTCCAGTTCAAGAATTGTATTATGTGATTCTGTCATGATACCGGGATCAAAATTTCGCGATTATCTTTTTCTGAATTACCATAAAATGCTTTTTTACATCATCATTTTAAGATTACGGATGTTGTACATAGGTATCTTTTTTATTTACTTAAGTGGAAGCGATCTATCTTATTTGTTTTTAGGTTAGTTACCGAAAGTCTGTGATCAGAATAAAACTCTTAATTATATACTTGAACAAACTGACTGGGCCTGAAATCTAAGATGCTGAAATCAATAACCTTTTTGCTTATTCTGTGTTCGGCCAAGTTAGACGATGTTTCTGTAGGATGATCAAACCATGTATTTAGGTGTGGAAATTCTCTCGAATAACCAAAATTTGATAAGCGTACCCCATTGCTGTTTGTGGTTTCATAGGTTGATATCTTTCCATCAAAGAAACGGCAACGTTCCAAAACACTTGAGGTAACATTCAAATTTCCATTAATGTGTCCTTTTTCTATTGGTTTCTATTGCATAAATTTAGTTAAAGCGTTATCTTTATGAGATAAAACATTTTTTTTAACTAGAGCATAAGTTGATATTACTTGGATTTTACAGCCCCGCCCAACTATATCGAGAGCCATCAGTGTTTCTGGACTGCTGTAAGGTATTGTCTACAAGAAATATATGTGTTTTGCAATTCCAACGCCATGTTATTTTTTCTCCATCAGACCAGTCCAACAGAAATCGAATCTTAACTGTAAAAATGCTTGTTGCATTGGTCAAGAATGAGATTTATCCTCATATCACCTGAGCCTGATTGGACATTGATTTGTTCCGTTTTTCAATGGAAATCTTTTCTCAGACGACTGTTTCGTTCTTGTCGGCTGGCTGACTAAACCTTTCCTTACCAGTAGTCGAATTTTTGAACTCGCCCTGATGAGTCGTCGAGGTTCGCCTCCATTGCTAACTTGCGTGGCGGGCGATACAGTATTCGATTAATTCGCCCTGTAAAATCGATGATATATAAAGTATATACATGTCGTGGACAGCCAAGATGATTGAATCTGCTAACCCATGGCTGGATAACATTTCCTTCTTTCTTTCCAACACACACACACACACACACACACACACACACACATATATATATATATATATATATATATATATATATATATATATATATATATATATATTAGTGAATATACATAATATTCAACATCGATAGCGACTCGGAATTTCATGCAATTCTTGCTATCTTCTGGTGCGGAATATAATCTGACCGTTATAGAGTTCACGTTTCTCGTGATGATGATTCAAAATTGTGTATTAAAACTTGTTTATTTAATTGTTGTTGCCTAAAATATTAGAATTAATTATTAATAATTTATATCATTCAAAATCTTAAGTTCGAAAGGCGAAGAATTAAAGAAAAATAATTATAAAAAATTATTAAACTTAAATTTCGATTCAAAAGTAAACAAGATGTCAAGGGGGATAACTCACTTTTTTACATAAAATACCATAGTTATTCCCGTTAACTTAAACTAGTACTCGGAGTGTAAATATAATATAATGGTGCAAATAAAAAATAATAGGTCGAGACTATATAACTAAGGTGTTTGGAATCAAGTCGTATACTAATAAAGGTGAAATTATATGTGTGTATAGATATTAGGTTGGTGCAAAAATAATGACGTAATAATGTCGTTTTTTGACGTATTTTTTAACGTCAAAAAAACGACATTATTATATCATTATTTTTGCACCAACCTAATATATATAAAATGTTATTAATGACGGAGTCTAAGAATAATAAAGTTCGTAAAATCTACTTTGCAATATTTTTTATTCGTGTTAGAGGAGGTGCTTGAATTTATAGATATATGTAGACATCAGTTAGTATCACACCGAGAACGCGAAATCTGTAACTACGTTGTCTTAGTGTGTCCAACATAAATATTTTTACCGTTGGAGATATTAGGTTGGTGCAAAAATAATGACGTAATAATATCGTTTTTTGACGTTAAAAAATACATCAAAAAACGACATTATTACGTCATTAGTTTTGCACCAACCTAATACATTTAAATTTATGAACAATGCCGGTTTTCTGCAACACGTTATTATGTGGGAAGGAGTCTTTACGAATGATTGAATTAGATATACTAGATTTAGTGTAGTATATAATTAATTTTATTTTTCTTACTAGGATCTGTGGTGTATATATTAGTATTTATTAAATTTTGAGGATATGTTTGTCTTATTTATAATTAGAATGTATTTAGTTGCGATATAAAAGATCAATCTGTTCAAGGTTTATCGAAGAAGTATTATATTCTATTTGCTTTATATTAAAATTTCTGATAGAACATCTTATTTGCTCATCAACTATATAATTAGCAAAGTTTTTATTAATAAGAGTTTGTTTTATAATTTTTTAGTTCGCTGTGGAAAATAATAAACATAAATTAAAACTCTCGGAGCTTTCTATATTGAAAAATTGAAGCCAAACCTCAAAAAAATTAATTATAAATATTGCACAAATGCTTTAAAATCTGGACAAGGTTCCACTAATAGGTTTAATACTTATTTTCTAAAAATTCTCGACAAACTATACTTAGTTACCTCCCCTGAGGCAGTATCTAGCGATCACGTACTGATTCAGCGTTCTTCACTTCTCAAGTAAAAAAAAAAAACTTTCAGATGAACACAGCAATTTTTTCTTTGAAAATGATGAACGTTACATTATTTGCCTTGAAATAAACAACACCCTGATGATGACAATGTGGAAAGTACTCGGAATAAAATATGTATCAACACGGCGATTTTCTCTCTTCCATTAATAATGACACCAAAAAAAATCTTGTCCGTGAGTAAGAAAGGATTCAATTGAAAATAAGAGACAAAACTTGTCTAAATTATTCAATGAAACACGTCTCAATTAAAACATGCTGCCAATATATATATATATATATATATATATATATATATATATATATATATATATATATATATATATATATATATAAACAAGTTTGATTAAATAGACCCAACACAGTCTCATTGATTTTTGTTTTCGAATAAGTTGTTATGTATTTGAATCAAAATTATGAATAAACTGTCCGTAGCTTGTCTGTGTTGTTTTTTGTTTTTTGGGGGTTTTTGTTCAATAGTTTCTAGCGTCTCAGTCATGTGGTTTCTGTGTGGTATGTAAGATTTTTGGTTACACATGTGGCCACCGTGTACTATTTTAAGCTTTCAGCTTTCCAAAGAATGTCAGGATGTAGCCAACTTTCTTGAAAAATTCCTCATTGTTTACATGCTCTGTTCATGGTATTCACGGAATCTTCTATCAAACAGCATCTCTGTTGCTTCAAGCCTCCTTTTCATCTCTGGGCATTCATTCTCATGCAGTGGGGTAGGAATGATATTCCATTTTCTGCCAGGATAGATAGATAGATAGATAGATAGATAGATAGATAGATAGATAGATAGATAGATAGGTATAAAAACAGACTGAGATAGATAGATAGATAGATAGATAGATAGATAGATAATGAGCAGTTTTTGAGATACATACATACATACATAGACAGAATATTCAACCCCCTACTGAATATTTGCATATTTTCTAAGGAAATGTGAATATTTGCAAGTACTTACCGAATTTACCATAAATAGTTGATTCCGTATTTTAATAATTCGTGTAATTTTTCGAAGCTTCGATCGATTACCTTCATAGTTATATATTTTTCTAAAATTTTTTGCAGTCCAAAATTACCCCCCCTTATGGAAATTTTTAAAATGTTCAAAAACAACACATCCTACTGGGAGCCATGTACAATAGAGAAACGAATTGGGAACGTGATTTACATAATTCAGGGTCCGAAGTTCTCGCATAAAAGGCACTTAAATCAGATCAGAAAGAGGCTGTTAGAGCATTCTAACGGTCTACCTCAGGAAGAGGAGGAAGTAATGGACACAATATTTGACACCTTCAATATGCAAAGGCCTCAAGCAATTTCAGAACCGCGGAAATCAAGCAGAAAAAGAAAATTTACAAGGCCTTTGAGGATTAATCAGAAGAGGAAAAAATATTAAAAACCCCTGCGAGGTAAAAGCTTGGGAGTGGGGTGTCATGGGTCCTTACCTATAACTACAGAATGAACTCTTCCTAACACTATGTATACTACGCCTCTCAAGAGAGAGGGACGAATTGAGTCGAGCCGATAGTAATTCACTCCAAACCAGACTGACAGTCATACTAACACCTTCCACATCTTGTATTATTATTTCGTGTAATATACCTTCGTTATTTCTACTCTTGTGTCCGTGTTGTTCTTCCTTGGACCATAACAGAAATTATTTGAAATTTAATACAAACACCATTTGAAAATGAAATAGCGTTGAACTGATTCTACATTTTAAAATGTAATGAAGACAATATGTGAGTGCATACGTACCGCGATAACTCATTCATTCTGCAACCATGGCGAAGATGACTAA
The DNA here is from genome assembly GCA_903632075.3 of Acanthosepion pharaonis. Classification (NCBI taxonomy): domain Eukaryota; kingdom Metazoa; phylum Mollusca; class Cephalopoda; order Sepiida; family Sepiidae; genus Acanthosepion; species Acanthosepion pharaonis. The sequence continues at coordinate 724,722 of CAHIKZ030000461.1, forward strand.
ACTTAAAAAGAAGCTCCGAATGAAGACAGTTGATGCGTACAAAGAAGGTGATGGATATACTGCCATTTCCAGGCGTTTAAATGTTCCTAGAATGACAGTTCGTAGCATTATCAAGAAATACAACGAGACTCATTGTGTTGGGAATAAATTAAGGACTGGCAGAAAAGGTTTAATTTCTGAGAGAATGGAAAGGAAAATTGTAAGCGATCTCTCTAAGAATCCTCACTTAACAACAAAGAACATTGCCAGTGATATAAAAACATTAGGGTTGAATGTATCGACAAAAACAGTCACTAGATGCTTTCATCGAGCAGGACTTCGAGCTTGTCACCCAAGGAAAATACCCAAGTTTAAGTCTAAACACCCAAAATGCAGAATAGCTTATACTAGAAGCCATCTAAAACATGGGAGTAAATACTGGAACCCTTTTTTATGGTCAGCTGAAACCAAAGCAGAATTATTTGTTAACATCGACTCCCGTTATGTACGGAGTAAAGTGAATAAATCTCAAAAACCAAAACATACCCTCCCTAAAATTAAGCACGGTGGTTGTAGCATTCTGCTCTGGGGATGTTTTGCTGCTTCTGGACAAGAAGAACTAGTGAGAGTACAAGGTATCATGGATTAATAGAAGTATTTGGCTATTCTTAAAAATAATATAAAACAAAGTGCATGAAAGCTGTCTTTAGGGCGTTGTTGGATGTTCCAATACGACAATGAACCGAAAGACACAGCACGAATTATTCAAAATACATAGATGACAGTAAAGTTAAGGTATCGGTGTACCCTGCACAAAGTCCTGACCTAAACCCCATTGAAAATTTATGGGCACATTTGAAGAAAAATTAAGAGAAAGGAGTCCTTCTAATTTGGAGGAACTAGAAGCTATTGCCAAGGAAGAATGGAGCAAAAATACCTATCAGTGTGTAGAGATCTTGTAAGGAAATATTAAAAACAATGAAAGGCAATAATTAAGAATAAAGGTTACACAATTGCTGCAAGAGGTCCAATCATTTTGTCTTATTTTAAATGTTTTGGTGGTTTTTTTTTTTTGTTTCATAGTAAAATAAACATTTAGTTGTGAGCATCACTGCACATTTTTTCAAATCATTTCATCATTTTTTAAAAAATACACATGAAATATTACAGCTTTATTTGTAATTATGGGAGGGGTGAATAATTCTGTCCACAACTATATATATATATAGATAGATAGATAGATAGATAGATAGATAGATAGATAGATAGATAGATAGATAGATAGATGTATATGCATTCGTAGATATGCGCAGTTTCTGAGATAGGTAGATGGATGGAAAGAGAATTAGATAGATAGATAGATAGATAGATAGATAGATAGATAGATAGATAGATAGATAGATAGATAGATAGATAGATATTAACAGAATTAGATATACATTCATAGATATGCGCAGTTTCTGAGATAGGTGGATGGATGGAAAGAGAATTAGATAGATATTAACAGGACTAGATAGATAGATAGATAGATAGATAGATAGATAGATAGAGAGATAGATAGATAGATATTAACAGGACTAGATAGATAGATAGATAGATAGATAGATAGATAGATAAAGACGTGAGACCTGCTTTGTAGCTGAGCCAGTTGCTTATTGCTTACTGGTACCAGTACCAAATGTTAAGACTGAAATAAAGCATGCTCAGCGCACAGTAAAAAGATAATTAAATCAATAAAAATTAAACCCACAAAAACAAACACATTGAGGAACACATTTTAATCATTAAAAAGATAAGATAAAAGACAGTTGACAAGGAAATGCTTTTTGCACATTTTTTTTCTTCAACAATTTTGAGCTTTCTTCCCAAGGGAAAAAAGACAATTTTAAACAAAAGAAACAATAAATTCATGAACTACCAAAAAGGACAATAATAATAATAATAATGATAATAATAATAATAATAATAATAATAATAATAATAATAATAATAATAATAATAATCAGATATGAGTCAAGTTTTATATTTCAATTCATTCAAATAAAAGCAGTGAAAATTAAGAAGGAATGTTGAAAATAAAACAAAAGAAAAGTCGGTCGGCCATTCTTTGTTCACGAATCTTATAAATGTCGGCTCCCAGGACTTCGTTTTCAGGAAATAACTTTATTATGGGAAGTCAATCGTCTTGAAAATTAGTTGTTTGTGCAGTAAAAAAAAAAAAAAGTAAAAAAAATATTTTTTAAAAAGTGTACTAAAATTTTAGGAAAAATAATACTTTGCAGCAACAGCAGCAACAACAATAACAGCAATAATAATAATAATAATAATTCAAAAAAATTGTTTTCATTTATTTATTATTTTACATAATTTAGCTATTTCCTCTGACTAAAACCAAAAAAAAAAAGAACGTCCTTTTATGTTTTTTTGAATATTTTAACTATATTTCTTAGTTTATCAAAGAGTTACTACATTTTTTACCGAATGAGGATTAAATTAACTAAACTAACGATAGTCACAATATACTGGCTGTAACAGCAAAATTGTTCAATTGTTAGACTAAGTTTGAATCGGTGTATCTTAGAAATGATTAAAGATATCATACTGGAATTCTCCGAGGTTTTATAACACTACTGGACTCTACTTTGAATAATACGAATGGACTTAGCTCTAAGTTGAAATGATGATCCTTCTTCCTGTTGTGACCCCCTGATCCAGTTTTCCTCTCTACTGTTCCCTCTTTTTTATACTTATTCACCGTTCTCTTGATGGTTCTTGAATGGAATTTGAAGATGGAAGCCAGAGTATGAATGTTGGTACTCTTACTTAAGGCCTGAATAATCTTTTTTTCGTCTCAATTGGGAAGTCAAAGTGGGTCTGACACAAAACGATTTTAACCTGTTCTCTTTCTAGTTGAATAACTCAAAGTGTTTTTCAGTGATTCTTACGACAAATGGTGTCAAGTTGGCTAAACGTCTTATCTGAAAATCTGGAAAAAAGAAACTCAATTAGTTTAGTAGTATTTTAGTTATGAAACATTTTGCGAGATGGACAATTATTCCATGCTGTTACATGATTTGTAGAATTTTGCTGTTTCAACTGGTATACATATATATAGAAAGAAAGAAAGAAAGAAAGAAAGAAAGAAAGAAAGAAAGAAAGAGAGAGAGAGAGAAATAGAGAGAGAGAAAGAGAGAGAAAGAGGGAGAGAGAAAGAAAGAGAGAGAGAAAGAAAAAGAGAGAGAGAAAAAGAGAGAAAGAGGGAGAGAGAAAGAAAGAGAAAGAGAGAGAAAGAAAGAGAGATAGAAAGAGAGAGAAAGAAAGCAAGAGAAAGAGAGAGAAAGAAAGAGAGAGAGAAAGAGGGAGAGAGAAAGAAAGAGAGAGAAAGAGAGAGAAAGAAAGAGGGAGAAAGAGGGAGAGATAAAGAAAGAAAAGGAGAGAAAGAGAGAAAGAGAAAGAAAGAGAGAGAAAGAAAGAAAGAAAGAAAGAAAGAAAGAAAGAAAGAAAGAAAGAAAGAGAGAAAGAAAGAGAGAGAAAGAGGGAGATAGATAGATAGATAGAAATAATTAGGAGGATTTGAAATAATCATAATTAATTCATCGAGTCTAGAAGAAACCTCAACAGAATGCAGAAAGCACTGGACGGCCATTTTGTCCTCTATTTGGGACTCATCATCACTGCGCATCCACTACCGAGAATTGAAACCCGAAAAGGTACGATAGGAGGTAAACTCCATACCAACGGTACCAATTACATCGAAAACACGTCAAAATCGCTACACAACTGCCCTTGTATTTTGGTGTGTATCAAATGCATCTCATCAGGCGATTGTAAATTACTGGCGAGTGAACGATTTATTTAGATCTAAAAGCAAAATACAAACTCTTTTACGAAAAAAAAAAGAAAGAAAAATGGCGTTATAATGTTGTCGGCTTTTCCTAAGATCGACCAATCGAATATGATCTACGTTAAATTTAAACTAAGCGAAGAATTCTACGTTCTACAGACGAAGGTATACGTTGAATTACAGATGATTCTAACCACCCTCCATCTGTTAAACCAACAGTTACTTTCGTCTGTATAATGTAGGATTACCAACCGCTCATCGGACAAAGATATTTTTGATAAATACAGCGATGTGCACAATAAAGTTTTAAAGAATAGTGTTTTTTAAGTGCGCTGATATCAAGTATAGAAAATATGATGATAGTGGTCAAAAGAAAAGAAATAGAAACATCATTTGATACACACCGCCATTTAATCAGTTAGTCAGTACTAAATTAGGCCATAAGTTCCTGCAATTGATTGATAAACATTTTCCTAAAAGTAACCCTCTTAGTAAAATATCTAACAGAAACACATTAAAACTAAGTTATAGCCGCACCAATAATCTTTTAGAAAATCATAAAGTTGCACAATAATAAAATTTTAAACCAATTTCGTAATATAAATCATAATACAAATTCCAAGGAAAATATCGTTAATGATATTGGCCAATGTAATTGTAAGAATTCTGACCATTGCTCATTGCCAAGCAGATGTTTAACTAAATCTCTTGTTTATCTTTATACTATCTCTACAATAGAGAATCCGACGTTTAAAAAGTTCTGTATTGGTAATATTAAGAATTGTTTCAAGACTATGTGGTATCAACATATATTTTCCTTCACCAATAGTACTTACAGAAATAATACATCACTTTCTAAATATTTTTGGAGTTGGAATGATGATAATAAAATTCCTATGGTGTAATGGAAAATTTTGAAAATAGCAAAGACATGTAGATCCTTACATGAACCCTGTGTTTTTGGTGTTTACATGAAAAATTGGAAATCATCAGCTTCTTTGCTAAAAATGCTTTATTAAACCAAAGAACCGAGTTATCTGTAAATTGTAAAAACAGTCTATCTTTTATCTCACAATTCAGTTAGACTTGGAATTTGACAATGCTTTTTCTCAGGTTTTAGTTGAACTGTGTTGCACCATATGTGGCTTATCTTTCTATTTGTAAGATTAATGTGGCTTTAATATAATTTTGTATTAATCTCCTGGTAGTATTGGCAATATCTTCTACGGATGTATTGGTATTTGGTTGCTATTTTTGACATTTTGCATTGATTGATTATTGTTATTAAAATCTTATATAAAAAAAAATCTTTAGTTAACAGTTGCATATTAATTTTCTATGTAATTCTATACGTTTAAATTATTTACTGGTTTCTTAAAGAAGCTATTTATTTCCAAACTATAAAGATTTTTGTTATGTAGAAACTCACAAAGCATATAATCTGTTTAACATTTTGTTAAATTACTGCTCCATCTAATTTTTTTAGGAAATGACATTTTCTGGTGTGCAAAATAGGTATCCATTGACATCCGCCCATGTTTAACGTCTGTGCTGCCATTGACTGCCAACCTAGGAGTCACGGCCCAATTATAGAAAATAATTTCTTAATTTTTGCTTCTTCGTTTAGCTCAAATTTAACGTAGGCCATATTCGACCGATTGACTTTAGTAAAAGCCCACAAAATTTATAAACCCCCAATTTTTTTCTATTTTTCATTAAAGTGGTTGTATTTTGCTTTTAAATCTAAATAAATCGTTCACTCCCCAGTAATTTACAAAGGCCTGTGAGATGCATTGATACACATCGAAAGACGACTGCAATTGCGCAGCGATTTTCACATGTTTTCGATGTAATATCCTAAAATAAATAATATTGCTGTACTTTGTATTGAGCCGTCTTCAAATTAAATGATACGAACGTTGGAATTGTACTCTATTCATTCTCATCTTACCTATATATATATATATATATATATATATATATATATATATATATAATTTGTTATGAAGAACTTGGTAATCCGTATGAGTAATCCCAAGGAGGATGAAATCCTGAGAGCTCAATGTAAATCCAGAGCTAATATTTTTTTTCGTTTCATTTCATTTTTGGAAGTGCTATCTGATGAAAAGGGCTCTGGTGAAATAAATTATTATAATGGTACCTTCAATTGGTCTGTTTTTCTTCAATATATTTATATATAAATATATATATATATATATATATATACTTTTAAGATATGTTATATTCATAGGTAAAGGTGCTCAATATCAGAGAAAGAGCGTGTGTATCTTTTTACACATGTCAGCTTCATCTGTGCTACCCATTCTTTCTATTTCTGCATATTTATTTCCTCGACCAATTCCTCTTTAACCTTCCTTCCCTTCTTCTCAGTGCAGCGTCCTATATTCTGCGTTGTACCTTGGCATTGTTTTTGTCGCCTTTTCATCATGTCGAGAATTTCATCTGTGATCCATTCACACTTTCTCTTTGTCTATTTTTCTTCTTCTCTAATCTCCATTGCAGATGTTACTAAAGCGTCTCTTAATGTGTCGCACTTCGTTTTGTCTATTGTATCTGCTTTTAACACTGTCCATCTTTCACATTCGTGTCGTTCAGGAGTCTCTCGTATTTCAATATGGCTGCTGTCTTGGTCCTCTTCACTTTCCGTAGCTTCAATCTGTTTACACATCACTGGCTGGTGGTTTTCTCTCGCAGTTGGAATTTGGGTATATATCTTGCAGTGTCAAACTGCGTTCCTGAATCTGATGGTTATATTGTCGATGCGCTTTTCGTTTCTTCTCCTGGGCTTCTTCGCGTCCATATACATACGTTTTGGCTGTTCTTGAAAGAAGGTTTTCGCTGTGCACAATTTTACCCATAATTCGCCACATTCATTACAAGTCGGAATTTACCAACTATTTCTCCCTCCTTGCCTACTTTGACATTCAGGTCTCTCGTAACGGTTGTAATTTCTTACAATTTCCATTGAGCCTTGGTGCGTGTCTAGCGTAGAGTAGAACTTTTCAATTTCGTCTTCTGTACTTTATGCTGTCAGTACATAAACGTCTATGATGGATATGGTAAAAGGCTTTCCTTTGAGTTTAATGACAAGGATTCTTTCAGATATTTAACAGTATTTTCTAAGATTTCCCCATCCCTCTTGTTGCCTACTTTAGCTTTTAGGTCTCCTATGAAAATCATAATTTCGTTTGATTTACATCAAGCCTTGATATTGTCTAGTGTAGAGTAGGACTTTTCAATTTCTTGTTCTATACTTTTTTGCTGTCAGTGCATAAACATCGATGATGGATATGGTGAAAGGCTTTCCGTTCAGTTTAATGACAACAATTCTTTCAGATACTTGACACTAACTCATAACACATTTCATCATGCCTTGGTCTAATATCAGTCCTACTCCTCTTTCATTTTTCTCTTCCCACCCCCCGCATATCTGATCCTGTATTTGTCACTGACGAAATCTCCATTGTTTGTCCACCTCATTTCACAAACGCCTAAAATATTAACATTTCACCTCTTCATTTCCTACATTATATTTTGTAACTGGTCACATTGGTTTCAGCCAGTAATGTGACATGCGTGATACACGCTTAGGGGATCATGTATCTTTCGATACATGACTGACATGGCAGATTTTTTTCCCACAATAGGATATCATTTCTTTCTGCAGTAGACCAGTTGCCATCCAAGGCTTTAGAACACTCCCAGCTATGGGTAAACAGAAGAAAATGATTCATAACTTTCCCAATGGTATTAGCACGTAAGTGAATGGAATTGATTCGACTGGAATTCGAACTCGGCTCTCCTATTCCTCAATCCGTGCGGCTATCCATAAGTCCATAACTCCACCGTACCTTCTCACATTGGTTTAGTGTTCTGATATTCCATGTACCGGTAATTAGTTTTTTGCTTGAATATCACTGTTCTTTAAATAGCGAAATTAATGTATACCGGCATAGAGTTTGGAAGTATTATTAAATAAAATGGGCCTCATGATTGGAATCAAACTTATATTCTGTTGTTAATCCGTGGAACCAATTTCGAGCCTCATAATAAACGATCCAAGCAAAGCAAAGAACAGTTACCATACTTACGAAAGGAACATTACACGTTGGGACATTTCTTCTCAGGAGGTAGGTCCAAACTCTAGGTCGGTAGACATTTTATTCTTTAAACGAGGTAAGTCTACTCAGTCACGTGTCCCGAAAAATATAACATTGACATTAATAAAACATATCGGATTAAATATAAACCATTAGTTGTTAAAAACTTAATATTTATCTGTACGTGTGGTTAAACAGAAAAAAATGACCGGTGCTAACTTTGCGAATTCGTCCTCTGAGGTACGCGACGTCGAAGAATAGTTTTTCTTCTTGTCCCTTTTATTCCTTTAATTCGTTTACAGATACAGTCCACCTGAAAATAATTGACACACACATATATATATATGAAGAAATATAGTCTTAAGGTGTGCTATATTTATGGGATAAATCATGTAAAAATCGCTACAATTACAGTCGTGTTTTGATGCGCATCAATGGTTCTCATCAGGTGGTTGTAAATAATAATGTCTATAATTGGTAACAGAAGCCATTGGTTTACACCAACGGCTTCCCATACTTCATACTTCTCCAATTCACTCTCGCGTGGTCATGTGTGACGTCATGAGATGCGGTGCGATTTTCGCTTCTAGCGTCTTATATGCACGTGTTTATCATTGCTTAGAAATCATCTATGTAAACCATGACAGACTATCATCACTGTCGTGTCCGTATATTGCTTAATATGTTGTAATTGACGTCTTTGATAATGGCTTATGTAAGCCGAAAGCTTAGATTGTATTAAAAAAAAAAATATGGATCAATATTGTGAATTTCTTTCTTTGTTCAACGATAATGTTTTTTAAACTTATCAGACGTTACTAAAAAAAATTAACATAAAATAAATAGACAACACTTGTCTATATTATTTAATGAAACGTGCATGAATGAAATAAATGCTGCCTAAATACACACAATATATATATATATATATATATATATATATATATATATATATATATATATATTTCTGAAAACTCATATCTGCTCAGTTTAGTACCCGAATCGTAAACAAACCAATTTCTAAAGAACTATTGGATTTTTATTCATTCATCCAACAGATATTTATCACTTTAAACGTTATTTTTAGGGGATACTCATGGGTATATGCTGTAGTTTAAACAGTATATTTATTTTTGTCTACCAGCCTGAATATTCGTGATGCGTGTTCTGGCAGCATTCGAACCTTTGTCCCCACTTTGCAGAAGAATATATATATATATATATATATATATATGTATGTATGTATATATATGTGTGTGTGTGTGTGTGTAAAGAAAGAAAGAAAGAAAGAAAGAAAAGAAAGAAAGAAAGAAAGAAAGAAAGAAAGAAAGAAAGGCAGGCATGGACGGAGGAGAGAGAGACGCTATTACTGTATTTCTTTTTTTTAAATATAGGTCTATATGTATGTTTCTGGGTTGAGTGTTTAATTTTAAAAATTAAAAATGTTTTTTTTTCTATTGATTGTTCAATAAAACTTCATTTTTTTTCTTTCCACTTTGACGGATATCGATTTGATTGTAACAGAATAGAAAACGATTTGAGTCGAATCATTATCAATATTTGAATATTCATATTGAAATGAAACGAACTATTATTAACGTTTACTCGTTTCGGTTTTTGTCTAAAATTTGCCTCATTTAACGGCTGTTTTCATTGCTCTGTTTTCGTTGAAACAAAAAAAAATCGATTTCATTTTCTTTTACTTTTTAAAATACGCGTGAAAGACATTAGTTTCTTTTTACTGAAATCCTGTTTTCATGCTTTATGAATCTAAAAATAATTACTTCTGTTTCGTAATTTTGACAGATTCATTGATTTATTTTTATTTGAAATCATATTTTTAAAGAGCAAACGAAAATATCGTTTCGTTTTCATCGTTTCGTGTTTTACATTTACTAAGAGACATGATGTCCGGGTTGCGTTATAATTATCGACGTGGAAAGCAAAATCGGCGAGTCGAGTTCGAATTTCAGTTTAGTCTGACGCGTGCTCTTTCGCACAAATATTGTTAGAAAAGGCATGTATTCATCTTTCATCTTTTGGTTGATTTTATTTAACGACATATCAACACCTCTATGAGTTATTTAATGACGAAATCTAAATATTTTATACGTAATTTTATGCTTTCAACTACAGATATTTTGTACATAATTTTATACGTTCAGGGTAAAGGTATATTTTTTTACATATATAGCCTGTAAATCATAATATAAAGTCGATCATAATATATAGTCTATAGATCATATTAGTAATTTTTTTAATGTATTGCTAGTAATTTCATTACAAAAATGCATTGTTCGTTTTTTTTTTTTTAAATATATTGCTGGTAATTTTTTTATAGAAATATATTTTTATATATTTTTAGTGTTTGTATTGGTAGTCTTTCTGCTATAAAAATTATTGTTGGTCAATTTGTTATAAAAATGTACTGCTGATTTTTGTTTGGGGGTTTACTATTTACCCATAGCTGGGACCCAAGTAGGTGCTGCCACTCCGGATCAGGGTGAACCTGGGAACAAAAGCAGTTAAAATGAGGTTAGACGATCCTCAAATCACAATCTGACGATCCATTTTCATCTCCGAGCCGAGTTATATAGCAGCACAGGTTGGGAACAGGTCTAAAAGAACATTGAAGACAGCATCAGAAAAATCACAGCAGTTCACAGATAAGAAAAAAAAATCTGTGGAAAAACATGATTGCTTCCTCTTCAGCCAATTAATGGGACACGCTTGGGCGATCATGTATATTGCGATTCCTGACTGACAGGGCAGATTTTCTCGCAGAAGGTTACTATTTCTTTTTACGATAGACTGGTTGATATAAGACACAAACTGTCCCGCTGTTCAACTCATAACCAGATTGTGCTATAGGCCCCAAACTGTGATATTTAAGGTCGACTAGAAAGAATATATTGAGAGGCCCCATCCATAACCAAGTTAGGCCCCAAACTGTGTTAAGGTCGACTAGAGAGAATATATTGAGAGGCCATCTCCAAGTTGACTTGGCGATCTAGTCATAATTCTTGGAGTGACTTGTCTCGTCAATATGAGCCGGACACCATACAACAGTCATGTTAATGACGAACATCACGTTCCTTATGGCCCCACAAAATTCAGATACCTTGTATTAAACTACATCAAATCAATAGCTGCATCAACTGCGAAAAAAGGTGGTTCACTGTGTCCTACCAGAAAATATTTCTCTTCAGAATCCATCTTGCAAATTTACAAATCTACCATTCTTTCGTGCATTGAATACCATTGCCATATCTAGTCTGGTGCTCCTGTTGTATATCTAGAGATTCTTGACAAAATTCAAAGGATTCAGTCACTTACTCACCGAAGTGACGTGGCTTCCTTCTTTTCTACAAATATTTTCATGGCAAGTGCTCTGTTGAGCTTTTTTTCCCTGGTGCCTCGAAATACACGAATTTCAGCCTGATACTCGATTGGCGTATAGATCTCAATTTTTTACTGTTGAAATAGCTAAATACAACCGCCACTTCTACTCCAACAGCTTCATTCCAGCCTGTGGAATTCCCTTCCGTTTAATTGCTTCCTTGATAACTACAATCTTTAAAAATGTAAATGTAACATTAATCCCCATCTTCTGTCTTCTTGAATCCCGTTCATTTGTGTGTCCTTTCCTCAATGCTCCCTCTACCTAACCTTTTCTCTCACTTTCACTCCCTGTAACCCGCTGTGCACTAATGGCATTACAGCCTTGCTTGGGCTGAAATTATTTAAAAAATAAACAAGGTCACGATTTTTTTAGGGTGTGGAATTAATAAATGTATTTAATAAATGATTATCTTACCCAGGAACAAACAGAAAAAAATAACTTTCTTCGGGGTTTGAGTCCATCGTAAATGTGACTATTTTTACGTTTGTAAGGTCATCTCTTTGGAAATGGTGAAGTGACATTTCGATACGAATAGACACATTAAGCTAGATAGATAGATAGATAGATAGATAGATAGATAGATAGATAGATAGATAGAAATAAACTGGGATAGATAGATAGATAGATAGATAGATAGATAGATAGATAGATAGATAGATAGATAGAAACACACTGGGATAGATAGATAGATAGATAGATAGATAGATAGATAGATAGATAGATAGATAGATAGATAGATGATCTGGATCGTAGGAGATGAGGAGTAACGGGGTGTTTTTGTCATTACCGTGGTTATTGTGGCAGTGAGAGCAGCGGTAAATGTCGAAGGTGAGCGGTAGAAGTGTTCGTGAAAATTTGGGCTTTGCAGCTAAAAGATGTCAAACTGATGTAAAAAGACTGAGATATAATGAATTTGATATCGATAGATATACATGAACAGACGAAAAAGAGCTAGCTAGCTAGCTAGATAGATAGATGTGAAAAGACTAAGAAAGAAAGAAAGAAAGAAAGAAAGAAAGAAAGAAAGAAAGAAATCCTAACAGCTGTTATTTGAATTTAATTTGTATTTGCCTGATTTGGAAAACTAATCGCCTGGGGATGAATTAATTTCTCAAATGCGTAGTGATTCCTTGCGAATGCAAGACGAAAGTCACTGTTTCTCGCCTGTTCACTGCTCTCCTCTGTTAAAATACTGATCGCATAGAAGCTCATTCCGGGCGGAATTTATGTCTCTGTAAATCTACAGTAAATTGCCACTAGTGAAGTTTACTGCTATGATTTATTGCTGACATGAAACCGCTACACCCAGTCGCCATATTTAAAATTATCCTTCTTCTTCACTCATTTTCCACTTTATTCTTTGGAACTTTTAGTAATTTTAGTAGTCGTAGTATTAGTAACTTAACAATTTCTACAATCTCTTTATATACGAGTACTTTACATGTGTTCTTGCAATATACATTCGATTGCGTATATAGGCTTTGCTTACATACACATGTACCCATGTGTGCGCGCATGCGCACGGGTACATGCGACGCTACCAAGAATATGGCAGAGAGTGCCAATGGATAGAAATACGTTCATAGATAGAATTGTCTGAAAAAAAACGTAGTTAGGTTATGATCATATAGAGGGTGCGATGGATAAATTGTCGTCTAAATTACGTAAAAATGAAAATAACACTGACATTTCATTTTAACCGACATATTTACCAAAATTACGTAAAAAAAAATATCTTGAAATACTAGAGAGTAAATTTATTCAACAAAATCGCCATTGGTTTCAACCACGGCCTCCAGACGACTTCGGAATATCCTGCAACTGTTCTGGACGGTCTCTTTGTTTAAGTTTTTGAATGCTGCCATAATCCTTGCCTTCAGTTTATCTTTGGTGTTACAAGGAGATTTTTTTTTGGTCTCTCGCTCAACTGCGCCCCACACGTAATAATCAAGGGGGTTGCAGACTGTGGAGTTAGATGGCTATATGTAAGGGGTGATGTGGTCGCAGAAATTGTTTGAACGCCATGACTGGGTTCTCCTGCTTGTGTTGTATGGTGCAGAGTCCTGTTGTCAGATATAGGGTCTTCCAAAAGGCACCCTCATTAACCAGGGCAGCACAACCGCCACAAAGCCCTTGAAGTAGGCCTCCGTGCTGAGATTGAGTACCTCACAAATTGGAGAGTTCTTTTCGTCTCAGAACGATCAGAGTGAGTTTTCTTAGTTGTCGTATGTTGGTTACATTCATCTAGTCCTTTCCGAATCCTCTGAACTGTCCTCAGATTGACACTCATACCCTCTGTTTGTATTGGAGCTTCCGGTGCGAATGCCAAGCAGCACAGTTTGCCGTTTCCAAATTTCTGGCGGAGTGACTTGCGTCATGGTGCTTTTTTCTAACTGACGGTGCCCAAATGACCCTGCCATATTACGAAGTCGACAAAATAAAAAAAATTAACAGCGCATGCGCGAAATTAAATCTATAAAATATATGCCCATCGCATCCACTCTAAAACAAATGTCTGTGTGTGTCCGTCTGAGTGTATATCTGTGTGGGGTCTGCGCGTGTGCATATATGCACGTCCACATTTCTCGACCGATTTCGATAAAATTGTTCACACCTTTTGCAAATTTACCAACCTTAGATCAAGACCGACTTTTCAATCTCCAGGAACCCCGGATTGGGCAGAAAAATCGATAAAACTGAAAGTGGGTATGAGTTTTTGCAAAAACCAAGGCAAAGTTACACGTGAGCAAAATTTTTACTGGATGAGCTGATGTTCTTTGCACTTAATGCAAAACATCAGCTCATGTTACGAGGTTTATGTAGAGGGATTGATTATTTCCTTGCCACATTGGCTTCACACAAAAAATTGCAAAAAAAGAAAACTTTGAAAAAATCGATTTTTTTACCCTACTTAAAATAAAAACTTGAATAACTTCTTCATTTTTTATTCGATTTTCTTTAAAACATGTCGCAAAAAAATTGCTATCACGTAAGAAATAAGATAGTGTGGTTTTAGTCCTACTCGTTAAATGCGCATAACGAAAAACTGTTCAAAAAGGTCCATTTTTCGACCATAACCCCACTTTGGTTTTCATTCGATGCTTTCCAAATCTGTCATGTAAATTACAAATGACACACAAATTGCCTTGCGTGAATGTTTGGTTTAGATTATTTTAGTTAAGTGGACTACATCTGTGACAAACTAGGACTAAAATCAGCTTTTGCCATTTAGCCAATAGTTTCTTCACATGATTCCATCCTAAATTGGCATTAGAACAACCATTGATGCAAAGATTGTTTGAGAAGGAGTATTGAAGCGTTAAAAGGGAAAAAAACACTCTAAGAACTTCGTATTAACTCCAGCTTTACAGTAAACGTGCGAAAAAGAAAGGGGCGTTCACGCGTTTGCACTCGCAGTTGAATCAAGCTCTGAAGCTTCATCCTTGTTTTTGTTTTATTTTTTAGATTTGCGAACTATTTGAAAGTTATTACGTCCATAGGAAATTTACTGAATATCTAAAACATTGAAACAATTTAACCCCGAGCAACGACCACACAAGTAGGTTTTATCGATGGAATTCCTTTATTAAGAACAATCAAACACATGCGAAGGACATGTAGTAAAAAAGATGAGGATAGCTTAGTATACCAACGGATGATGCAAGCAATCGGGGACGCAGGCAGACATTTCTAGACAGAGATTGCGAGTATACAGGATCTGCGAGTACACAGGGGGTACTGTTATATACTACCTTCGCTAGTATAAACAAGTCTGTTTAATTTTGTATTGTATTTTTCCATATATTTTCCATTATTTTTATAATAAAGTGGTAGAAGTAGACGAGAATTTACTCTATACTTTTAGGTGAACTTACTACTACTACTACCCACGCAGCCCTCTCTTTACCCATCCCTTCTCTTTCACTTTCCCCTCCCCACTACCAATGAAATGTGTCCGTCCGTTGTATTTTCTCCATTTACGGAGGAGATTTCGACCCGAAGAGTTGAACATCTCGATGTTCACGAAATAAATTTATATTCGAAATGGATAATTAAAAGTATCCGTCCTATTCTCATCATTATATATATACATATATATATATATATATATATATATATATATATATATATATATATATATATTGCATCATATATATATATATATATATATATATATATATATATATTGCATTCACTTTTAATTGTGTATGTTTGTACGTGTGTGTTGGTTTCCTTCCGCCCCCCCTTCCGCCCCCCTTTTTTTCATGACAGACCGTGAAGATGTTCTCTGTCTCATCTCCTTTTGGTATGCGTATATATATATATAAATATGTCTGGGTGCTTATATATTAGAATCTGATTGCGTTTGTTTTACACGTGAGTTTAGGACCCCATTCACACACTCTTAGGATTAAAATGTATACATTGTCAAGGGACCGGATTTGAAATTAGCTAAAGTAACTTCAATGAAGAAATAAATTGAATAACATATATATTTCTTCTTTTCTCCTCAATAATTTTATAGTTGTAAACTTAATAGCGATTAAGTTTTGATTTTGAAATTAGCAGTTTTTAATTTTAATATTAAATTTTATCATATAATTTAGTAATTATTGGTTGGAATAAATTCTTTTTTAATACTACCTATATTTTAAACATCCGAATAGATATTATAACATGACTTCGTTGTCAAATTTTTTGAATTTTCCTATACTTGTATTTTGATTGGTCTATCTAGCTTTTGTAACAACGTTTTCCCCTTGTGAAGGATCGTTAATTAATTTGAAACTTTTAAAACCATTTACTTCACACTCAATATCATCACTTGATAAGACACCGAGGGTGTTGAAACTAAATGGCTATTTTTGTAGTGATTTTATAACATATTTATGTTATAAATTTTTTTAAATAAATAATTATATATATATATATATATATATATATATATATATATATATTGTGTGTGTCTGTGCGTGCGTGTAGGCAATACTTTTTTATTATTAGCTTCAAATATTCATCTTGAAAGTTTCAAATTACATTTGAAGACTTAGACTTTAAATAAGAAATATTACTGATCTGAAAATAGTTTGAAATTAAATTGATGATTTCGACTTTAATTAAGAAATATTACTCCTTAACCGTTATTCACAATATTAAACATATTAATATTAGTATTTTTTTTTTACTTTTTTTGTTTTTTGATATAATATTCAGTTTATATTAAATTCCTAGTTTATTTTGTGGAGAATTTAAACACTTAAATTACTATCAAACGTTAACCTAAAATATATTTCAAAAATTAAAAAATTTACAAATCTGTGCTTTTCCAGATTGGCCGTTATATGCCCAGATACGTTAATTCTCTTAATTTCCCTCTCCAAATTTATATCCCACTTATCATTCCTTCAAAACCCTAAGCCCATCTCTTATTTCTTACATCTTTACTTCTCTCTTTTTCTCTCTCTATATTGTTTCCGGTGAGTTGACCTATTAAATAGGTCAATGCCTGATCCTTACCCCCTTCCTCACTATTACTACTGTAATAAAAATAAATTTAAAAGCATTATGTCTCCCTTTCCTCTCTAATTTCGACCATGTCTGTCACACTATCTCTCACCAATCTCTATATCACCTTACATCAACTTAATACTACCCCTCAAAAGTGTAAAAAAATTATATGTAAATTTAAATTCATTTTTTCAATCTTGGAAGTGAGGTCAGATGATCCAGGGAAAAAGAAACTCTCTGGGGAAATAAATTATAACCATGGACCATTAAAGTTGTCTGTTTTCATTAAATTAAATTAATCGCTCTGATTTAACATTGAGCTCCACGGATTTCATCCTCCTTGGTATTATCCATACGGATTACCAAGATTTTCAATCTTATATATATATATATATATATATATATATATATATATATATATATATATATATATATATATATATTGTCGACTAGTACGTTTTTATAGGATAACGCACTTTAGGTAAGCAGATTTTCTAAATAAAGTGCTTAATATTAACTAATATATTATAAATAGCGAATAAATAAAAGAGAATTATCTCATTGACTTCTAGTTTCTTAAATGCCATCCCCTCCTTTAATTAAAATTTTCATTGTACACGTTTCTATACTTAACAAAAAAATCTTCGATTATATAATTTTTTTCTAATACACATAATAATTTCTCATTCGATTACATCATGCAATAACATTAGTAAGCAGAAACAACTTTAAAATAAGTTGACTTGAAAAATTATACTATTTACATTGTTCGGACTGTTATCCTCGTCTTCATCGTCACATTGACAACGTTTCGGCCATTGTACGCTCCGGCCTTCTTCAGTGTTTGAATTTCGAACATAACGCGTTAACAGTTAATCTATATGTTGGCGTTTCTGAAAATTGGTTCTGTGGCGTTGGTGTAGACGTTCTTCCCAAATATCATATGAATAAGGCCGGAGAGCACAACGGTTGAAACGTTGTGATGACAACAGACCTAACAGTGTAAATAGTGTAAATATTATCAGATATATAGATTGAAAAATTCAAGTTGAAAATGTTGAATAATTAAAATTCTATGTACCGTCTTTTTATCAATATCGGTTATCTGTTACTAAATTCAATTACACAATCTAACCTCCTGATGAGCGGATATGCAAAATTTGATATTGGTAAGATAAGTTTTGAATGTTTTTTACTCTGATATATAGCACTGATGTACTATATTTATGGGATAACCATAAATATAGTACATCTTAATGTACTATATTTCTTCATATATATATATATATATATATATATATATATATATA
Organism: Acanthosepion pharaonis; assembly: GCA_903632075.3. Classification (NCBI taxonomy): domain Eukaryota; kingdom Metazoa; phylum Mollusca; class Cephalopoda; order Sepiida; family Sepiidae; genus Acanthosepion; species Acanthosepion pharaonis. Next base: position 742,887 of record CAHIKZ030000461.1, read on the forward strand.
TATATATATATATATGTGTGTGTGTGTGTGTGTGTGTGTGTGTGTGTGTGTGTGTGTGGCTGGCCTCGTATTCGAGAATATTCGTCTGCTTGACCGGTTAGCCAATCTCTATTGCAGACGGTTGCTCAGGCGCATTTGTGTTTTTTCACCTCTTACCTATGGTTTATACTGCAACTATGCTGACCAGACCACAGTTATTGTTTCTGGGAAAGATAGTGTTATCTAGCGTGATCAACAATTTGAACAAGGCCAGCACCCTCAAGCCCTCGGACACGATGACTTGTGACTTACTATTGACGTCCCCACAAGGCTTGGATCAACCCGTGGCATGTTTTTCAGACACTTTCCAAAAGTGCCGAACGCTCCATTCCAATAACATCAGGACGTCTCATTCATCACAAATCGACCATGGCGAGATTCGAACCCGTGTCTTCTGCTCAGAATATATATATATATATATATATATATATATATATATATATATATATATATATATGATTATTTTTAAAAAAATAATTACTCAATCCAGTTGAAACCTAAATATAATTTATTCGAAAATTATAACATATTATAATAATGATTTTTATAACATATTTTATTATTCAGTCATAATTTTCGAATAAATTATATATATATATATAAATTATATATATAAATATATACAAATTATATATATATATATATATATATATATATATATATATGCAGTGTTAATCGTTATCTACTTTCTTCCTGATTACACTTCTATTGTTTTTCGCCCCTTCATAATGTTTCTATTTTCTAATTCTTTCAGTCCAGTGACCGCTTGCATCTTAGTGGCTTTACTCCCTTAATTGGGGTAATTTCAATTAAAAAAAGAAATGCTATATTTACTGATAAAATGACCCATTAACAGGAACAGAACATATGTAAACTTAAAAAGGGAAACTGAACCCCTTTCTGTTATTAATATCAAAGTACTACGAAAGAAAAATTAAGAAGTGGTTTTCCCTGAGGTGAGAAAGGGATGCAGGTTCAATTCCTGTTGGAAGCGGAATTTTTGTTTAGTTGGAATCAATTTCGGCAGATTGTTACTCATAGCACCTCAAAGACGTGCCCCCTACTAAAAATAACGTTTATAATAGTATGAAATAATGTCGGATAAAAAAAAATCTTGTAAAATAAATTGTTGTTCATGTTTAAAATAAATTGTTGTTCATGTTTCAGGTTCGAAACTGAAACTGGTGAATAGGATTCGGAGGTTACAAGTCTCAACGGTTAATTTTAAATAAGAAAAAATGTCTTCCTTAACAGGTGATTCTGAAAAGATATATATATATATATATATATATATATATATATATATATATATTTTAAATAAAAAAGAGCAAGATATATATAATCCGTGTCTATAGATAAATAAATATATGTTCTTATAGATAAATAAATTCGCTTGAGGATGGCTCCGTGGTCCATTTTGAAACTGGTTAGAGGCACGCCTTCCTTAATAGCTATATGTGTCGTTTAATTATGAAAGAAGGATACAGGTCGGAGGTTGAATTTTCCTTTAGGACTTCTCATTTTATGTCGGTTAATTTCCTTGTTTAATGAAATAAAATAAAAAAAACAGGGTTAGTAACTCAAACACGAGTAGCCATTAAAATAACCTTTATAGTAATAATAAATATTATAGGATAAAAAACATTGTATATATATATATAAAAATATATATATATATATATATATATATATATATATATAAATAAAAGAAAGAAACAGCAAGATATATAATCCGGTGTTCTTATAGATAAATAAATTCGACTTGAGGATGAAATGGAACTAATGTCTTTAATTTAATCACAAAATTAAATTCGTGGCTTTTAGCTTCCATTTTTGAATAGATAGTAGAAGATGTGTAGCGAAAAAAAAAGATATTTTAAATCAATTAATTTATAATATAGATAGATATATATATATATATATATATATATATATATATATGTAAGTGTGTGTGTGTGTGTGTGTGTGTGTGTGTGTGTGTGTGTGTGTGTGTGTTCAAAAGCACTATTCAGGATAGATAATTTTATCTGTCTATATCTCTGAGACGACCATGGAACATTATGCATGTGTGTGTCTGTGTCTGTGTTGATGCGCATGTTTGTTCCGTGTGTTAAGCGTGTGTTCCCCATTAAGGACGAACAATAGCTTTGCTCCGACCTAACCCGGAGCACACATGTGCCTCTCATCTAAGGATGGTCAGCGAGGCGGAAGACCTTTCCTCGCCAATGCCAGAGAGAAAAGATCGCCTTGTTAAGTCTGCAGTATAAGACACGCTTGAAATGAACCTACAGGGATTTATTAAAACGAAGAACCCCTGACTTAGAGGTCACGTGTTCGAAGGTGACAACGCCTTTTTTTTAAAATTTATTGTGAATTTATTTTTATTTATATATTTGTTAACCCTTTCTAGTGTAATGTCATTATTTTTTTCTGCATATATATATATATATATATATATATATATACATATATATATATATATATATATATATATATATATATATATATATATATATATACAGTGCTTTTCAATAAAAGTGACTTGCCTTATCCTTTGAATTTAGCACAACTTTCGTTTCATCGGAGAAGAGAACTTTCTTCCAGTCTTCTACGTTGAAATTTTTGTAATAGTGAGCCCATTCACGTCTCTTGGCTTTGTTGGCTTTGCTTATTAGCGGCTTAAACCTTCGTGTACAAGATTTGTAGCCTTGTACTAACAGCCACCAACGAACTGTTGAAGAGGCAAGACTAACAACTTGCTCTTCGCTTAGACAGGCTGCAATTTCTTGGCTAGTTATAGTCCTATTCTTCGCAACTTCTCTCTGGATTACCCTGCCAGTTCTATCATCAATCTTTTACTTTCGACCCCTTGTTTAGTTCCTTGGAGTAGGAGTGGCATTATTATGTGCCCTAAGCACCCGAGGGATAGTTGATTGCGAGGTTATAGCAATTTCCGCAATTTCTCTCGTAGATTTGAGTTGCCTGCTTTTGAGAGGGCAATAATAGATGCCTTAAGTGGTTCTGATCCATGTTTGTACCCTTTCATCTGGTTAGGGACTTGAGTGGTTATTTCAAGCTGTTTTTATACTATAGGAGGCTTTCTGGAATATTCTGGAATACTCTAGATTTAATTCAGGCTGTTCTTGAATTCTCTAGAACATTATTCTGAGTGTATTGTAAAATAGTTTTCAATATTTTGTCAAAAACTATTTAAATTTACGAGTTTAATCATTAGAATGCGATATCTGAGTCATTTTTTTTTTTTGCACAGAGTTTTTTTCCTGAATCTCATTTATATCTAAATTTATAATTATCAATAGAATACCTTACGGTGAATAAACTTTTTTCCTCGGTGATCGAGAAGGGGTCTTTATATTAGTAAGATTAAAAATTATTTTAACCCCAAAACGATAGAGAAAAATATTTTTTAGTAAAAAAAAGTCAGGTGAGTCACTTTTATCGAACAGCACTATATATATATATATATATATATATATATATATATATATATATATATATATATATATATATATATAAAAGTGTATCAAAATACTTTTAAAACTAAATTTGGCGTAGTAATGAATAGCTGCTCGATGAATGAGAAACCAGAGAAATATATATATATATATATATATATATATATATATATATATATATATATATATATATATAGCATAATGAGAAGCCACGTATACTTTCTTAATATGTATTTATAGAAAAAGTTTCAAATTAAAAAATAATAATGTTTTATTTTATGAAAGTATTTATTTATTTATATATATATTTGATATTTCAAATTGTCCTGAATTTTTCATCAGAAATAACTGTTTTGTTACAAATAAATTAAAAACAGTAATTTTAATTTATTTGTAAAAAACAGTTATTTCTGATGAAAAATTGAGGACAATTTTGAAATATCAAAATATATATAAATAAATAAATACTTTCATAAAATAAAACATTATTATTTTTTTTAATTTGAACTTTTTTCTATATATATATATATATATATATATATATATATATATATATATATATATATATATATAGTGTATCAAAATACTTTTAAAACTAAATTTGGTGTCATAATGAATAGCTGCAAGATGAATGAGAAACCAGAGACTCGAGTTCGAATTCCAGTCGTGTTTGTTACATTCATTTCTGCGCAAATACCCTGGGGCATGGCTTGAATCCATCTCTTCTCCCTCCAGATATAGGTTAAACATCTTGACTCTCTACGGCAACAGTTTCCAATATTTTTTTTTTTTTTCTCTGGGACGAATTTTCGGAATGAAAATTTACTCTAGCCTCACCAAATTTTACGTGAAGTACATTAAAAAAAAAAAAAAAACAAACGAATGAGGGTTAAAGGGAGATAACCACTGAATCTAAATCAGAACATTATTATTGATAACTCTCTCCTCCAATTTACGGACCTCAGTTACTATCTTCTTAATACTTGATAAAATGCAAAAATATCACAATGATAAAATCGGTCAATAATTATTTTAAACTATTTGTAAGGGGATACCTGCATGCAATTACAAGCAATCCATAATAATATTCTAAATTTAGAAATCATATTTATTTTTGGCATGTGAATTTCTTTTTAAATTGTTTCTAAATCTTCGATTGTTTTTCACCTCACCTACTATCTTTTCCCGCCGCATCGTTTGACGACCTCTGCTCTAAGGTAAACGATCAAAATACTATCAGGAAACACTCTATATTCCAAATTGAAGAAGGCGACGGGAAAACACTCTATTCAATTTCCCCATGAAGTTCTGGCAATTCAGTTAAGTAAAAGAAGCTGTGGGGAGCCATGATCGTCAGCTGTCCTGAAGGGTATCTGTCTATATTTCTGAGATCAAGTATTATGTACACTATTTACATTATTCGGACTATTGTCCTCATCTTTGCCGCCTATCATATGTAAAGGGGTTATCAGAGAAAATACAAAGGATCTGCGGTCCATATAACATCAGGACAACCTTCGAAAGCTGGACGACATTTCGCAGATATCTCTCCCGAGTAAGACCTACCATAGAGGAGAATATGACTAAAGACCGTATGTACACTATCCCGTGCAGCTGCGGAAAGAAATATAAAGGGGAGACAGGCCACCCCCTTAAGGTAAGGCTTCAAGAAGACTAGAAAGCTGTAACACGAGGGGAAGTGGAAAAATCAAGCGTGGCTGACCACATATTGAGAGAAAAGGGAGATCACCGCCCTCTGTGGGATCAGGTTGAGATCATAGACAAAGAACACCATTGGAAAATTCGTAAATTTAAGGAACCAGCACATATAAGCGATAATAACAACAAAAATTGCAATATGAGCTCTGGTAAAAACATGTGGATAACAGTAAAAAAAAAATGCAATATGAGCACTGGTAAAAAATGTTGCTGAGACATTAGGTTTATAATACCCAGAAATTCATACCCAAATGTCCTCAAGGAGACATGGCAGAGGGGATAAAGACGTTGGTTAGATCCAGTGATATGACCCCACCAAAAATGCAATATTTGTACAAAGCGTGTGAGTTCAATCTCCGATTAATTCCCAGAGATGGGAATTAACAGGAGATAACTGACATCATGGCACGTGGAACTAGAACAGTCTACTCCAGTGAGCGAAATAAAGGGTTCAGTTCGACAATCCAATCATTTACTAAGTGTGACTTAGATGTAGCACAAGGCCGAAAGTATGGAGCATCCAATGAAGATCGAACACGCTACTCAAATTATACACATTTGTTTTCGGAAGTGTATACCAACAGATAGAGCTGAATTGAAACAAGAAATCTTGAATTGGCGAAGGTGCAATACATATATATATATATATATATATATATATATATGTGTGTGTGTGTGTGTGTGTGTGTGTAATTTAACTCTTGAAAATACAATTCAATTGAGCACTGTTGAGTGATAAGCTAATTCTATAAACAACAGCCACCTGCGTTAATGCAAAGCTCTTCAGTAAAAGGAAGTGAGCACTCCGGTTGATTGGCATTTTTTTACATTCGTAAAAAACAATATGCTAGATTTAACTGTTTTTTTTTCTGTCGAATGAAGATAGCTCAGTTGTAAAAACTCTGAAATAGGTTAGGTTTCGATCTATGCTTGAGGCATTCGGATGTCTAGTCGCACTGAGGAGCTATGATACAGCGAAACAATACTGTCTGCGAATGACATATATATATATATATATGTGTGTGTGTGTGTCTCTGTGTGTCTGTGTATGTATTTACGTTTAGATAGAAAGATATATATATATATTTATATATATATATTTATATATATATGTATATATATTTATATATATATATATATGTTTGTATATATATATATATATATATATATATATATATATATATATATATATATATATATATATTATGAAATGGACTAAGTCTGACAATTATTTTACTATATTTATTGTTTACATGTTATATTTTCATAGATAAAAATTTTGAAATTTGTTGTTTCAAAGCAGTAATTCGACCTAGCTAACTAGACGCTTCCTCTGCAGCTAAATGGTATAGCACGTCAGGCTATATGACGGTTTCATCACTGTCGGAGGACGCATATTTTCTATGAAATTTCTCTGACATTCAGGACGGTAAATTTTGCTAATACTGTTTATTACAAACAGAGCACTTAAATATTTGTATCGATAAAAATAACGTATATATATGTGTGTGTGTATGTGTGTGTCAAAGATTTTCTGTTTTGATTCAGTTCTATCCATTGTATATTTTTATTCACACATAGGCAAAGAAAGAACACATCCCATTCCTACTTTCTACAAAGGCAACTATCAAACAAACTCGAGCCGGATGGCCTTATTTAGAGATAACGTATCCAGAACCGGAAGTCGTTAGATGCCATGTCAGATGTCTTTATTGTTCCATTACCACGAAAGCCCTTGCTTGGTATGTCCCAATTTTCATTTCTTCCATTCTTTAGTCCCCAAGTGGATTAATTGGATTCCGTTTTTATCGAGCTGTTTTTATTTATTTATTCATATGGTGAAGCATTGGTGTGGTGTTATGTATAACGGCTCAGGATTAGAAAAAGAAGAGCCGAGTTCGAATTCCAGTCTGGTTCGCTAAAATTATTTACTTGGGAAAGGTATGAATCAATCTCTTTCACCCCTACGCCCATCCTCGCTATGGGTCGAATAGCAGGACAGATACAGTTCTACTGCCTTGGTTGGCAACCATCTACATATAAAGCAACGGCAACATACTACAGAAGAAATCTTAATGAAAAGAAAGAAACATGATTGCCTAAATGTGTACAACATATGGCACTTGTCTGACTGAATCAACTGATAAAATATTGAAAAAAAAAAAATTAAACAGAAAACTTAAACAATCTTAGCTTCCATAGCTTCAGTCAGTTAAGTGCCATGCGTGATACACGCTTAGGCGATCTTATATCTTTTGATACCTGACTGACGAGGCAGTTTTTTTTACTCGCAGTAGCTTACCATTTCTTTCTGCGGTAGACCAGTTGCCATCCAAGGCTATAGAACCCGGTCTGTCCTCCTATTTACCCATAGCTGGGGATAGAAAGTTAGTTATGTGCCATGCGTGATACACGCTTAGGCGATCATACATCTTTTGATACATGACTGACGAGGCAGTTTTTTTTTACCCACAGTAGCTTGCCATTTCTTTCTGCGGTAGACCAGTTACCACCCAAGGCTATAGAACCTGGTCTATCCTGCTATTTACCCATAGCTGGGGGGTGAGGTAGAAGTGGATTCATACCTTTCCCAAGGGTATTAGTACGTAACAGACTAAAATACACCATAAATCCTTTTCTAAAAGAATCCAAGTTTAAGAAACCATGGTATTCGAAACTTTCCCAATTCCAACTCGTCCATTTTCAGAGTGAAGCGCAAGAGCCACTCATGGAAGAGGCTTACTGAATGATTCGTGCCATAGAATTAAGAGGAGAAGGTTGGAAGTAAATATTATAAAGATATGTAAAATAGATATTGATTGAATCTAGACTTAAAGACGTTAAGATTATAGTGTTCAGGAGAGCATACACGAGGGAGCCTGTTCACTAAATTAGCGATTCTTGAATAGAACGCCGTCTTGGGTATGACGATAAACTATATCCGTGTCCTGGGTAAGACGATAAACTACATCCAGCAGCAAGGCCTCTGATCAGGAGGTTTTGAGGAGCGTGGAACCACCTCTTAATCGCTTGTGTTCCCAGGTTCACCTTGACCCGGGGTGGTAGCACCTGTTAGGGTCCCAGCTATGGGTAAATAGTTAACCCCTAAACTGGGGTCAAAACATTATGAAAGTGTAAAAATAAGTTTAATACCAGAAATACTTTGTAAAAAAAATATTACCAGCAATATATTTAAAAAAAAATTACCAGCCATACATTTTTGAAGAAAAGAATATTACCAGGAATTTAAATTTTTCGGCATTAAGTGGTTGATTTGCCGTAAAACAAAATAAACCAGACTTGAGTAGAACATCCTTCTTGGCAACGCAATGCGGGAAAGAGGTCTGAATTGATGTCGCTAAAGTGTAGAGCCAATTTGAACATTTGCCATGAAAGTAGCGATAGCTTTGCAACATTTCGTCTGTGAGGAACAAAATGCATTGTGAAAAAAGGTCACGTAAATAAATGATTTTGAATGTTGTCATTGCTGGAAGGCGATCGCTGGGTATGGCAGGAATATGTCATTTTAGGTCTGACCCGACTCTTGTAAAAAGAAAAGGTTGAGAACTACAGCTTTATTTGGACTTGTAAATTTAAAGCATGGCAGGTCATGTATTCTCTGGTGCTGTACAATGTACTTCAGCATGTTTGGTGATGAATCTCTATCTATAAAAGGCAGGATGTTTGTGTGTGTGTGTGTGTGTGTGTGTGTGTGTGTGTGTGTGTAACGAATGCACGGCCGCAATTTTCGACGGATTTGCTCCAAAATTTACATGCACATGCTCCAAGTTAGCAAGAAGGCCAAGACCGACTTTGCATTTCCCAACTCCCATCGATAGTGGAAATAATCGATCTTTTCATGCTTCTACGGAAGTTTTCATGTACTTTGCGGCCATTGTCTACTGGCCAGAGTGAGAGCCTATAGCTGGCTGCCACGAATAGGCAGGAAGATTCTATTGGCCAGCGTGAGAGCCAACAGCTGACTGACACGAATGTTAACTAGTATGCAAAAAAAATCGATAGCTGCATTCGTCACAAGTGGGAAAAATTTAAATCTGCATGGCACTTTACTCCAATTGGCTCATTCGCTTGCTTAAACTCAACGTTGATTCTGATTCCGCAGAACTGGTTTGGGTATGAAAAAGTATTTGTTGTTAACATTCTTTTTTCATTCGGTTTTTCCAGCTTTTTTAAAGCTGATCGTTTTGTGTTCATTTTGTTTAGTTCTTTTTTCGTAACAGATTTAATGTTTAGTATAGAGCTTAGAAAAAAATTGCAGTGTGAGATAGGCAAGAAGTAAGGCATGTAGCAACATCAGCACGACAAAGGGCATTCCTTTAAAGGCAAGGAAGGGCAAAAATATTTTAAGTCAAGTGATAGCGATTGCTGTATGAGTCGTACGATTTTTGAATCAAGCACTGGCATCGCCGGGCCATGCTGCTAGTCGTATATATGTGTTCAAGTTGGGAAGTCAGCTTCAATCCAAAGAGACGAACGGTTCTTAACCTTTTTTGGCCCATGCAACTTTTTCACAAGATTTGGACAAAAAACTCAAAAGGTGCATTAGCCATTTTAAAAACGTCCCTCCTCTTTTCCTCACCCTGTATATAACTGTGCTAGTCAGCCAGTAACACTTCTTTTAATTTCTGGCCATTGACAATCTAATTTTATCTGATTCACAAAATATTTGATGCATTCTAATTTTACATATAAGTAGCCAATTCCGTGATTAATTCTTCATCTCTAGTAATTTCTGATTTTTTTTTTTTGAGATTCAAGGTAAAATATTTAGACTAAACGCTAAAAATTTGCGGCCAAAATTATATAGATGTATCACAAGGCCGAAAATATGGAGCAGTCAGTCCTAATTGTTCTAGCAAGACAAGCTTGATAACCATTACACCGCCTCGAGGTGCCCACGGCCAAAATTATATAAGAATATGGTGATTAATCATCCAGTTTTGTCTGATACCAGAAATTCTCTCTCTCTCTCTCTCTCTCTCTCGCTCTCTCTCTCTCTCTCTCTCTCTCTCTCTCTCTCTCTTATATATTAAAAAGAAGAAAGAAATTGCAAACGTTTTTGGTTGTAATGTGGATTTTTTTTTAATATATTATGCTTTATTTTCCATAATTTTGCTACACGTCTTTCCGGTCTCGCGACCATCATCAGGCAAAGAGTGGCTATTTCCGCATACTATTAAAAAGAATTATTTTTTCTTATGTTTTTCGATGTTAAATATTCTCGATATTAGACATTCTGTTTTTGTGTGTTAGTGACTCAAATGTCTTCCTTGAACTGGCAGTGAAAAAGTTCTGCGTAATGGGTACTAAAACAATTAAGATTGGTCTGAGAAAGGGTGAGACATATATCTAAATTCATATCTTTTAATGACCCATGTGTGTTCTTAGAGCTATTTCCATTTTTTGTGTGTTTTTGTCAGCATGCGTATGTATACGCATATTTCCTCTCCATACATACATACTGTCTTACTATAAAGAATTGGTATACACATATGTACACATATACATATACATGCACATACACATACACACAAACACGCACTTCTTATGCTGTGTAGGGTTCGCGTGTGTGCCCGTGTGCAGTCTTGTTTTTATATATATATATATATATATATATATATATATATATACGGAGACGTGACCAAGTGGTTAGAAAGTTCGCTTTCTGACCAGGTGTTATGCCATAGTACCTATTCTATTGTAATGGACTCTCCCATAGATAATAAGTAGGAGGCAGTGGCAAGTCTGGAGAATGGTGTTGAGCGGTCTTTGACTGCGAACGCCTCCTGTCGAACTCTCTGCGTTAGCAGAGAGGAACCAGACGAGGCTTTGGAAGGGAAGGGTTTCGTGGTAGACACAGGGCCTGAACCCGTCTAATCGGCTTCAAAGGCTATTTTTTGGCCGAGCCTACGGGCTCGGGGAAACCCACATAAAAAAACGGCCTTGTGCCATATTCTTTTCCGTGGGTGAAAAGATAAATACCGAATGGTGTTGAGCGCGTCGTCGAGAGTCGGACATTTGAAGTACCAACCATCACAACTAAATTTGCTGCGCCATTGACTCTTATTTTTCAAGTTCCTAACGTTTTGTACGTCGGACCTAATTTAGGACGACTTATTAGAAATACAAGCCTCCACTGTGAAAATACTCCACAACACCAGGAGACCCGGATTCGAATCTCACCATGGTCGATTTGTCAGGATGATGACTTCCTGATGTTATCGGGTTCGATCCCAGCCTGCAGCACATTAGGAAAGTGCCTGAAAAAAACCATACCAAAGGTTGACCCAAGCCTTCTGAATGTAATTGGGTAGATGGAACTCTTGGAGGGCGCGTCGATAACTATGCTAGCACAAAGCCACGAGGGCCTGAGCGTACTGGCCTTGTTCAAATTGTTGATCACGTTAGATAACACGCTCTCTCCCAGAAGCTGTAACTAAGATTTGCTCAGCATTTTTGCAGTATAAACCACAGATAAGTTCTGTGGGTGTTGAGCAAACACAATTGTTCGTGAGCGTTTGTCTGCAGTAGGGATTGGCTACCCTCCCTATTAGACATGTATTCTCGAATACGAGTGGCCAGCTCTCTCTCTCTCTATATATCTATATATATATATATATATATATATATATATATATATATAGTGAATTTCTATGTATGTGGGTGGGCTGTCTGTATGTCTTTGTGGGAAGAGCGAGAAGAAGCAACAAAATCGTAGGTGAATAGAGGCAGAGGGCGAGGTGATAAAAAAAAGGATGTTTAACTTTTTTGAAAGAAAAAAAGAATGAAAAAAAACCGTGATGAAATGAAAAAATGGAGAACAAAGAAAGAACGAAAGAAATACCTGAAGGAAGAAAATGAAAGAACGAAAAAAGTCTGGCAGTAAAAGAAAGAAAGGAAAAACATCTGTAGAAGAACGAAGCAAAGAAATTTCAAATGTTAACAATAAAAAAAAAGAAAGAAGAAAATATTAAAAAATTAACAAGAAGAAAGAAATCATTTAAGTGTAATCACAAAGAAAGAAAGAAAGATGGAAAATCGGGAAGAAATGGGAAATGGAAAGAAAAAGAAAGATCGAAAGAAAAGTCTGGATTAGAACGTAAGAAAGAAATTTCAAAAGTTAACAATAAAATAAGAAATATTAAAAAAAAGATAACATGAAAGAAATTATTTAACGATAATCACAAAGAAAGAATGAAGGAAAGATAGAAATATGAAAAAGAATAACTGAAAATAAAAAAAAAAGTATTAAAAAAATTGACAAGAAATTAGGAAAAAAGATGAGAATAAGAAATGAAAGTCTGAAACGAAAGACAGTGCAAGAAGCAGCCATGTTTTGTTGAAGGGCCCCATTCCAGATAAAGCAATTGTGCTGTTAATCATTCAGCCACCGACTCACACCTCATTTCTGCTGCTCCGTCGAGTGGAAATATTCTTTACATCTGTTCGGGCGAACGAAACATTTAACCGCCATTGCAATACACACACATACACATACACACACATACACATACATACACACTACGGCTATAGCAAATACTACTACTACTACAACTACTCTTATTGGTGTTTTACATATTCGCATATGAAGTTAATTTCATATTATCAAGTATTATATAAACTTCATTTTTTAATCAATTCTCCCCAAGCAAGGCGATAATGCCACTAAGACGCAAGGGACTACGTGGAGTGAAAGAGAATGCAAAAAACTTTTGAAAGAATCGGAAACCCAATCTTAAACAGGGAACAAGGGATAAACCTCTACTTTTGTGCAGTGGCCGGGGAGGAGAGTGAACCGGATGATAAGGAGAAAAAGAAAAAATATATAAAAACATGGAAAAAAATAATTAAAGAATTTAGACGGCGGCGTTAGAAGTATAGCGTTGAGGTAGACTATGGAAGAAATGGAAAACTAATCCTACATAAGAAATAAACGAGAAACCTCTACTACTACTATTATTATTATTATTATTATTGTCATGGGTCCTTACCTATAACTACAGAATGAACTCTTCCTAACACTATGTATACTACGCCTCTCAAGCGAGAGGGTCGAATCGAGTCGAGCCGATAGTAGTTCACTCCAAACCAGACTGACAGTCATACTAACACCTTCCACATCTTGTATTATTATTTCGTGTAATATACCTTCGTTATTTCTACTCTTGTCTTCGTGTTGTTCTTCCTTGGTCCTAACCTGGACCATAACAATTATTATTATTATTATTATTATTATTATTATTATTATCATTTCCTCTGATTTCTGTTTTATATGCATTTCCTTCCGGGTCCCAACCAGAAACCTAAGGTCAGAAATGGCCTCATGACATTTTCCACTGATCGTTTTCGTAAAAAAACAAAAAACCTAAGATGACATATTTTACATCGATAAAACTCTTCGTAAAGTGTGTGCTGTACTTATGAATACATTTTTTTTTTTTGGTATTTCTTTAAGGCATGAGCTATCAGGAATCCTTTCAATGAGTCTATCGGTACCTTTTCCAATCAATCCGAAGGCTCCAACTACAACCAGAATTATTGATGTCCTCATCTGCCATATTTTTGAGATTTCTAATTAAAGTTACTTGTATTTTGATTACAATCTTCAGGGACTGCCATGTCAATCAGAAAGCACATTCTGTTCTTGTGGCCTTTGATCGCCAAGTCTGGGCGATTAGATTATATTGTTCTGTCTGTGTCTATTGTAAAGGCCCCCAAAAAATTGTTACAGGTCCTGTGTCTATAACCGGGTCTGGATAATGTTCATACCAGTTTCTTACAGTTTCCTTCACTCAAATGTTCTAGTGTAAATATTGGCTCAATGTATAATGCCAATTTTTTTTTATTATTATTATTTTATTTCCTTTGATTTCTGATGTGTACTCATTTCTTTCCGGGTCCCGCCCAGGGACCTAAGGTTAGAAATGGCATCATGACATTTTCCACTGGAAAAAAATGTTACATAGACAAAGCCCTTCTTAAGTTGTGGGCTCTACTCGTGAGAACAATTTTTTGTATTTCTTCAAGGCATTGGCTTCCAGGAATCCCTTCAATTAATCTACTGGAATCTTTTCCAACCAATCCGAGGGCTCCAACTACAACGGGTATTGTTGATGTTCCATTATTATTATTATTATTATTATTATTATTTCTTCTCTTTGTTATTGTTGCTTTTTATTACAACACTTATTCTATAATTCTTTATCATGACTTATTTTGTGACACCTTTTTTTTTTGCTATATGTATTGTTGAAACTTGACTAATGCATGGAATAATAATGCAACACAAAATGTACTTAGAACAAAATGTATTGAAACAAGAAAGTGTACACAATATTTACATATAGTCTTTTGTATAT
>CAHIKZ030000461.1:762500-772500 GCA_903632075.3 Acanthosepion pharaonis
TCAAAAAAGAACGAGCTAAGATCTATAAAAAATAGGAAGTTGTGAAGTGCCATGATCAGCCATTTCATGTAGTTACACGTCATGTACAAAAGGAAGCCAGTTAAACAAACTGGTATCATAAGTGAGACTGTATACATAAAAGGAACCAAACAAAATAAAATAAATAATAGAAATAGCTAAAACAAAAATAAATCAAATCACAAAAAAGAAAAAATTTTTTTTTTAAAATACATTAAAAAAAACAACAAAGAGAATACAATTATTTTCATGGCGTCTGTCAAAGCGTCGCTCGCCTGTTTTGATGCCTGCTCAGAACGAGGCTCTGTATTTCCAGCTGTTTTCTTCTTTCTTCCAGTCACATTTCTATCAATGGCGGACACGGATTTCATTTTATTGGGGGCAGCCGACATTATTGTTTTTGTATTATCAAAAGCTTAATATTTTAATTCGCCGCATTCACATACGTGCTTATCAATCATTTCAACGCCAGCCTTGACAAACTATTACAAAGGAACAAACGAAAATAATTTCACATTCATTTTGAACGCATAATTTTAAGAAGTGCTATTTTCACTTTCTGTTTCATAGTGATAAAAGATCAGGGCGTTAATTTAAATTATTTGGTCTTATCAACTGCTCACAGTGGTCACTGCCTTTCTACAAATGATCCAATTTTTCTTAACATAACCGCATATTAGACCGTACCCGCCATATCACAGTTAAGATTGTTGAGGAAAAATTAACAGAGATTTAGAGAAATCTGTACCGATGGTTTATATATATATATATATATATATATATATATATATATTGCAGGGAACGATTTTCGTTGAGGTCAGATTCAGAGTTGCCAGATTACGCCAGGTTAAATATAAATATATTTCGTTAGCCATTATCGTTGCTTTCATGGTTTAATCAGAGTAACTCTTATTTTCTTTTTGTATCCAAAATTGCAGCTAGTTTAAAATTTTAAGCTAGCTAAAATTTTAAGCTACCTTAAAAGTCGCCCTGTATCCTACACGGAACCATCATATAGCCTAACGTGCTATACCAATTTAGCTACAGAGGGCGTCTTGCTTAGCAACGTCGATTTTACAGTTTTAAAACTACAATCGACCTCGCTAACCAAGACGCTTCTCTGGAGCTAAATTGGTATAGCATTTCAGGCTATATGACAGTTCCGTGTAGGATATAAATTCGATTCCTGATGAAGGATACATATTTTTATATGAACATTTCTCGGACATTCAGGCCGGTAAATGTAATTAATACTGTTTATTATAAACAGAGCATTTACTTAAATATTTGTGTCTATAAAAATAACGTATAAACAGAAGATAACTATATATATATATATATATATATATATATATATATATATATATATATATATATATATATATATATATATATATATATATTAATCTCCTGTACAAAAAGAACGAGAAGTGTGAACTGAACAATATCTACTGCTATTGAGAAGATAATAACAAATAAATAGTAAATAAAATTTCATAGTCTAGTTGAAGACGTCAGAAGTACAGATTTGAAGTAGACTTTAGAAGGAACCGGAAATACAATCCTATACAATAAACAAGGGATAAATTTCTACCTCTGCTCAGAACTCCTGGGAGGTGTGTGAACCGGACAATAGGTGAAAACAAAACATATATATATATATATATATATATATATATATATATATATATATATAGTTAAACCTAGAGAGCCAGACAAACCTACCAAGGTTTCACCTAAGCGGATCGTCAGGGAAGGTTTGTCTGCCTCTCTAGGTTTAACTAGGTCTGTTCTACTCATTGTATTGAGCACTTTTTTTTAGTTATTTTGGATTCTCGCATCGGGTTTTTTTTTCTTTGAGCCTTGAACTCGTATGCTGGACGATTATTTTCGGCTAACGTACATGTTCTTGGTTCTTTCTTTTTTTATACCTTTTTTCCCCCTTTGGTGTTGGGTTGTTTATTTGCAAATCAATACACCGAAGGTTTTCCGAGCGAGTATAGTTTCTTATACTTATAAAATTTCTATTAAGTATACATATATATATATATATATATATATATATATATATATATATATTAATTGATTTAAAATATGGTTTTTTCCGCTACACAGTTCTAACCAAGTTTTCAAAATGGAAGCTAAAAGCCCTGAATTTAATTTTGTAATTTAATTACAAAATTAAATTTGGGGCTTTTAGCTTCCATTTTTGAAATATGGTTAGAACTGTGTAACGGAAAAACCATATTTAAATCAATTAATTATAATATTAATGCTCTGTAAATTTACATTGAGCACTATTTTGTAAAAAATAAAATATCTATAAGAACAACAGATTATATATCTTACTGTTCTTTTATTTTATATATATATATATATATATATATATATATATATATATATATATATATATATATATGTGTGTGTGTGTGTGTGTGTGTGTGTGTAATAAGGAAATGTATTTTACCACCGGTAATGACTGCACAAAGAATACATAAGAGAAACCTCAAGGAATTCAATAAAAGTTTATATGAACACAAAAGGGATATTTTACAAAACAACACACTCAGTGCATAAGTTGCTCACCATAATGAGTTTGACCAGAAATTTGATTCGAAAAATACTACTTTAAAATAGAGAATTTTTTAGAGAAAGCAGTTTACTAAGCATAGAAAGTGCTTTAATCGCTAGATCGTCCACAGTAATTTTGTGCCCATGTTCTTGCAATATTTCACCATTCTTAGCAGATCTTCTATTATCATAATGTGGGATACTAAATAACAAAAATGGTAAAAACATAAAAAGAAAGAGGAAATGTAATCGGCTAGATTATATACCCAAACGGAAAAAAAATTAAATCTACATTTAAAATTTCAACGTCCCCTCCCCTCCATGCGCATGTGTATTCAAATCAACGTAAATATCACATTAGACCGATGTAGCCCTAAAGGACGAAACGCGTCACATGAAAAAAAATTTCCAATTCTTCATAGTTTTTCCGAATATATAACAAAACTTATTTAAGTGAAATCGAATGGTCAGGTTTACGTGAATGTATCAAGTGTTGATGAACCAGACGCCGCCAAGTAACCTTGATTATTCAGCCACGATGCATTAATATATGATTAAGCATGGAGGTGACTATATTTAAACTTTAATATAACCGTGGAGAAATGGAAACGTCACACTTCAAACGGAAAGCCGTAGCTCAGACAATGAAGCCGTGATGTTGACCTTCTTTTTTTAAGTACCAATGATTGGACGTTCGATCACCCAAACCCCGCTTCCCTCCCTCTTACACTTTGCAAAGACGAGAATACATTAAGGATTTTCATTACAGGCGCACCACACATTTAATAAGATTTAGGATCAGGGTAGAAATTAAAAATTCATTTGAAGACAAATTTCGGTCAGAAGTAAACGTTTAGGAGACTGGAAAACGTTTCGTCCTTGCACCCTATAACCTTTCTCGGGTGTCTGTCGCGTGGTCAGTGTGGGGATCGCTGGAAGGAAAGTGCCAGGAATACAGTGACGTGTGTGAGTAGAGATAGATGCGCATGCGCATCACCCCCTCCCCCTTTCAAAAATATATAATTTGGCTATATTCTAAGGAAACGTCATAATTTGACCATGACCATGACGTTGTGAATAAAAAAGAGGAAATACGTCAAAAGAAAACCAAATATTGAAACACTCCGTTTAGCGAGAGTGGAAAGGAAATCGGGTGGTACTCAAAAGCAAAAACCAACCCAATTATATACCACGAAGAACTTCAAAGTATTAAAAACAAATACCAAAACCACATGGAAACATATACAGATGGATTCAAAGTTGGAGATATAGTTACATGTGCTGCAGTGCACAACAAAGACAACCTATTAAAAAGACTCCCTGATGAAGCATCAATCTACAGTGCTGAATTCAGTACTAACTGCATTGGAAAATAGAAAAACAGACAACCCTTTAACAACTAAAATCCTAAACAAGATCGATGTAATTACTAAAAATAAAGAAATAGTCTTCTGCTGGGTACCCAGTCATATCGGTATAAAGAGGAATCACAGAGCTGTTTAGGCAGCAAAAAAAGCACTAGGACTGGAACCCTCAAAAGATAAAATTCCCTTTACAGACCTAATAGCAACAATTAACAAACATCAAATGAACAAATGTCAAGAATCATGGAATTCTTACACCAATAACAATTTACATGCAATAAAGTAACAAATTGGAGAAATAAATGACTACAGTGAAATGACTAGAAAAGAACAAGTAAGATTATCAAGACTCCGTATGGGCCACTCGGGCATCACCCATTCTTACCTCCTTAAGAAGGAGGCAGCTCCAATCTGTATAACATGCCAGGAGGTTTATACAATATGTCACATTTTGACAAATTGTTTAGACTTGAAGCAAACTCGCCAAAAGTACTACAAAGAAACAAACCTGAAAGAAGTATTCCTCCAAGTAAAACCTTCAAAAATACTTAAATATATAAGAGAAACTGGTCTCTATAGCAAAATCTAGAAGAGATTGGGATAAAAACAAATATATCAAGATATATGCCTCCATGAAACTGCTTACTTCAAGATGCCTACTCAAAGAAACACATTTAACTTAAGATTCTTTTAAAGTCACTCAAACCCATTTTCGGCATAAAATGACCACTAATGTTGAGATGCCGTCAAACAAAACAATCAATCAATCAATCAATCAACCAGGTTCGAATTCTGAGTGAGTTCGTTACTTTCACTTTGGCACAAATGTCTTTGGGAAAGGTATAAATACATCTATTCTACTGACTGAGATCCGGACAACGCAAAATTCAAAAGACAAGGCTGTGCCTTTTTCCTATAAACATTTTCATAGCAATTATTCTGAGTGAACTTTCCTCTTTAGGAACTCGACTTCATGAATTTAAGCGTACCTACTAGATATTTTAAAATCTTTTCACCCCAATCAAGGCAATAAAGTCACTAAGACACAATAAAAAGAAGAATAATCAAGAAGAGAGTTGACATTGCATTTAAATTTTTGAAGCTCAAAGTTGACTGGAAAGCATAGAGCCGGAAGAGAGTTCCACAATCGAGAGGTACGAGAGAAGAAACTGTTAGCATAGAACTTACGGTTACATCTAGCCATCTCAAATTTAAATTGATGAGAGCTTGTTGCAATCTGGTACTTCGCTTAAAATCATAAACTCTAGGTACCGTAGCCCATCAGAACAATTACTGTGAAATTATTTATAGAAAAAGGCACAGGGAGAAATTACTGAAAACGAAATGCCAGGTCAGGACCAATAATATTGACGATTCTTCTTTGGATTTTATGAAGAATCTGTAAATAGAGAACTAGACCATATGTGGCAGTAATATTTAAAGCATGGCCGAATGGTAAACTTTCGGTCAGAAGTAATCGAGGAGTGTCAGAATAAAATTGCGATAGATCTTATGGTTACACTGAGCTATTTAAACAGTAAAACGAAGCGAGCTAGTTGTCAATCAAATCATAGGCTTCAATTAATGTGTTCGAGGCAGCAAGTAGGAAAACTCATTGAATTTCCATGCACATATTTATAGGAATGAAAACAGACAAGCAACGTCACATCGATTGGAAAGTGACACAACTCGAGATGCCAGACCAGGACAGATAACATTGCTGATTATTCTTTGGATTTTATCAAGAATCGAGAGATATATAGCAGGAGAATCTTTTTAACCAGTCCTTTGTCCTTGATATGTCCCGAAAGGGATATATTTGAACGAAGTAGCTAAATGGTTTTGGCTACTCTAACCAAATAGAATACGGTAGAAGAAATCGACTGGTACGCGTCATAGTCGCAGGTAAGAAGTGTAGATCAATGGCGTAGTCCAACTGATAATGATCCATAGAACAGGTCTCAACGTTGTTGAAATTATTTGGCCAATAAAGAAAGACAAAGACCGTGAACCAAGAACACTAAAATATCTGAACTTAAATACTATCTATGTAAGATAGATTCTGGCGAGAAAATGTCTAGCACGACACAGTGAACCAATTTTTCTAGCAGCAGATTTAGCAATTGATTTACTGTAATTTTTCCACATCATGTCAGACGAGAATATCAGCTCTAAAAGTCACAATTACTCATTCACCTGGATGTTAGCATCAGCCATGCAGAAGGCAGAACGAGGTCTTTCACATGATTAATAAAGTGAAGTTTCATCTAGATTTCATCATTTTACAGTAGAAATTTCTTGACGTAACCGTAAATGCTACGCGTAAATTCTACGCGTAAATTCTACGCGTAAATTCTACGTACTTCCCGGCTTTTGAATTTTCTTTCGGCCTATTGCTTTAAAACTACGATTTAAAAAAAATTTAAATGCAACGTTAGCGGTCAATTTCTGTCTTTTTAACCAGATCTTTTTCCTTGATATGTCCCGTAAAGGAATTTATTTGAACGAAGTAGCTAAGTGGTTTTGGCTACTATAACCAAATAGAATACGGTAGCAGTAATCGACTGGTACGCGTCGTAGTCGCAGGTAAGAAGTGCAGATTAATGGCGTAGTCCAATGGGCGTCGTTATAGACTTAGCTTTCAGACTAAGGCACTCTGACTCTCCTACACGTCCGTCTGTATTTATGACGGACACCAGCCAATCATATTCTAGTGAGGGGGAACACAGGTGTATGCATATTCCATTATATCAGTCCTCAATAAAATTTTCCAAGTTCCTTTCCCTCATAATAACGCCTTGCGTCTTAGTGGCTTTATTACCGTACTTGGTGTTAAGGTGATTTGTTTTAAATGCAAAAGAGGAACCGGCTCCGTCAGTTTATCTTCTTAAAACTCGGATCTCATGTATGAAACGATGACATTCTCACCACACAGTAACTTAGTAACAAAAACAGTTATATATGGATAGGTTATAAAAAATGCCTACATTCAAATTCTTGTAAACTGTGATGACATTTTTTGTGTAGAATTTTATGCTCGAATTATAGATAGTGTGCCGTTGTTCATTACCCTTCATCTCTATGTTGAGTTTGGTACGTTTCTCCAATTCAACCCAGTTTCTCTACCTTTGTTTTTCATTTCCGATGCATCAACTTTTTATTCATGCAATGTTTTTTTTTTTTAATCATTTCACTCTAAGCAAGGCGATAATGCCCCTGAGACGCCAAGGGGGTTATTTGGAATGAAGGAAGATGAGAGAAAGTTAGTGAGGAGAAAAGACAATAAAAGAACATGATTCAAGAAGGCAGATGATGATTGGCGTTGCATTTAAACTTTCGAAGATCGTTGGTGGTAGAAAGGCAAGAAGTTGGAAGAGAAATCAATCAGCAAAGAGTGTCAGAAAAAAATTGCGATAGATCTTACGGTTACACAGAGCTATTTAAACAGCAAAACGAAGCGAGCTAGTTGTCAGTCTAATTATAGGCTTCAATTAATGCGTTCGAGGCAGCAAGTAGGAAAACTCATTGAATTTCCATGCACATATTTATAGGAATGAAAAACAGACAAGCAACGTCACATTGATTGGAAAGTGACACAACTTGAGATGCCAGACCAGGACAGATAACATTGCAGATTATTCTTTGGATTTTATCAAGAATCGAGAGATATATAGCAGGAATAGCAGACTATATGTGGCAGCAATATTGAAAGTATGGGCGAATGGTAGATTTATAAAAATGTAAAATAGATTCTGGCAAGAAAAAATTTCTAGTTCAACACAATCAACCAACCATAACAGTGAAGCTAGCAATTGATTTAATATAATCATTCCACTTCATGAAATCCGTGAGACCGAGAAAGCTCAATGTTTTGCTCCTCTGGGGGTTAGCATCAGCCATACTGATGGAATTCGAAAATGGTTTCATTTTGGAGGCGTTAAAGTTTACCAACCATTTCTTGCCCCAACAAACAACAGATATCATTTTGGAGATTAGATGCCAGTTTTACTTTATCAAACCACTGGAGCTGATTGGCCATTTTTGTCTGTTAAACAGCTTGGTATTGTATTCGCTGAATATAAACAGCTTCATATTAAGCATGAAGTTGAAAATAGTTTTAGACTTATTGATCGTGACTTTTATTATCAAGATAATGATCCATAGCACAGGTCCAATCGTTGTTGAAATTATTTGGCCAATAAAGAAATACAAAGAAGACCGTAAACCAAGAACACTGAAATATCTGAACTTAAATCCTTTTGAATATGTATTGGTCTGCATAGATTTTGGTAGAATCATATCTCAATTTATTTTGACAATGAAATTCACCATGTACAAGTCCTAAGAGCCACTCAAGCTAGAAGGTTACAGGAATCTGAATATAACAGAAATAAATAGCCTGAAAATGTATCAGGACTCAAAAATTTAAAGTATTTTCTGAATTCGCAACGTAGAAGTACTTGAAACAGTAGAAGATCAAAACTTGTTTAAGTTCTAAAGGATTCATAGCCCAGTGGATAAAGACATTGGTTAGATCCAGTGACTAGACCCAAAGAGTTGTGAGTTCAATACCAGGCCAGAGCAGTGGTGAACCAAAAACTTGGAACGTTGAGTTAAAGGGAAATAACTGAGACACCAAGAAGAGGAATGGCAAGTGGAACTAGAACAATCTACCCCAGTGGATGAAATAAAGGGTTCGGTATGAAATTCCAATCAGCTGAAGAAGGCCGGAGCAAACAACGGCAGAAACGTTGTGAATATGGCAATGAAGATAAGGATAACAGACAAAATAATGTAAATAGTGCAAGTGATTTTAAAGACGACTTCAGAGGCACAGTTTATGGGGATATGTGGAGAAGACAACGGTTTACTCTAGACTAGAATAGGTTAAGATGGTAGTGAGTTGGTTTCACAGAGCAGCGGTTCGTTGAAGAATCTGCTCGAGGGGAACTTACATCTCACCAATGGAATACGAAGGGACTGAGGATGGTAAAAAAAAAAACAATGTGTTTAGCATTGTGGGTCTTAACCGTAAGGGTTAGAACTGGTGAAAGAAAGGAATGTAGTTTAGCTGAACACTTTCCATGAAAATAGCCACAGTGCAGCTAGAGTCTTACGACGTTTCTTCTGTGAAAAAGGTATTCTAGGTTGGAAAATAATTCATCACCCACAAGGATGCTGTGACGCTTTTGCAATCTATCGAAACTGGAAAGTGAAGACTGGACAACACCTGTCCATATATGACTGTAGTAATCCATCTTCGGTCTGATCTGGACTTTATTCTTTTATTCTTTTCCTTTTTTTCTTCTTCCTTCCTTTTTCTTTGGGGTGGTCTCAGCTGATCCTTTTCTCGGTGGCATGCTCGACCCAATTCTGGTTATCTTCTAGCATTCCGCTTTATAAGCCACTTGACCAATTTGAAATTTTCATTATTGCCATGGGCAGATTGCTATCTTTTATTCGCCGCGTCATGGCATAAATTAATTCTGACAGATCCAAGATCTTACGAACTTCCTATCTTCTGCGAAAAAAATAATTTTCTTCGCAAATGAAAATAAAATCTTTACCATTTTTTTTTTTTTGTTAAAAAAGAAAAATAACATCGCTCAGTATGTCTTTCGTGATAGCTTCTTCTCGCCTTAAGTATTTCTCGCTTTTAATTTTCACGCTTAGCCAAACGCTAAATAGTGTCACAATCGATTTTCGGCCTGATCTGGATTTTGTAAAAAGTAGGTAGCAGGGTGGGGTCAGCTATTTACTAGATGGATTCAGGGAACTGACAATTTTTCACAAAATCTAGCGACTGATCGTATGTAGGTGTTCCAATTGGTTAAGTTTAAGTCATAATAGACGCTCAAGGTATGGAACCTTCCTGAGCAACCAGCCGTTCATTGAGATACGTAAAAGTTCGAAGTCCGTTCGACACTGAATGTGACCTCCAGTTTTCACCCTCTGGGTTGTTAAATCTAGGTCAGAGGAGAAATCATCTGCCAAGGTCTGGCCATCTAGACTTTTGGAGGTGCACCCATATACTTTTGTATCATCAG
>CAHIKZ030000461.1:777500-820000 GCA_903632075.3 Acanthosepion pharaonis
ATAATGTTTTTAATTCTACTTTCGTCTCGTTTATAATTTTCGTTCATTTGATTTTTATAAAAAATTTTTTATTTTACTATGTTTCTTATCTCGTTGTTGCTATTAACTACCTTAGACAGAAAACTCCTAATATGGAAATCCAACAACTGATTAGGAAATTAATAAGCGTTTGCTTTACGTTGTTTAATTCTTTAAAGAAAAGCGTAGGAGTGCATGAATTCTTTTTTGAGAAAATTTTTAATAATAACTCTTTTATATATTTAAGAGGACATTTACTAGAGAAATTAAGATGGCAAGAGACTTTACTTTATATATAATATCAATTGATAATTAGTAGGGATAATTACTAGGATGACATTAATCTAAAGAGAGCTCAAAGTAAGTAACAGCAATATAATAATGTGTCCAAGCGATCATTAAAAATCCATTCGGTTATAATTTATTTCATCAACATACAAAGATTCATCTCTGTTTTCGACGGGTACCAAAGTTAAATTTCTAAATCCGACACGAACTCAGTCTATACAACGGGGCTGAATAAAACTGAGTAAGTTTTCATCGGTTGAAATAGATCTATCCTCCATATGAGGTAATTTTGTTGTAAAATGCCATATATATATATATATATATATATATATATATATATATATATATATATATATATATATATATATAATTGTTAAATTTATGCTTGGGATGTACACATAATAATGCCCAATGCGGTTATACAGAGCAAAAGATATTTTATTAATTAGTACATATACTCGTACCTACGTTTTTAGCGTGTGACTATAGTCTACACTCCTTCCCTGATGAACTGGGAACACAGCCCAGCGAAACTATAGTCGCACGCGGAAAACGTAGGTACGTGTATATGTACTAATTAATACAGATATATATATATATATATATATATATATATATATATATATATATATATATATATAAGTTTTAGTGTTACGACTGTTCTAGGAGATGGAAAACTCTTACACGAAAAGCCTGTGATCTATTGTCTGCTTCTTCTGTGGCATTTATTTGCACCGACTGAGTTTATCATTCGTTCCAAAATGTGTGAATGGTTCTGCACAAGCCCCCACTTGTTCGGGTTTTCTGCCGGTTTACCTTGATTCCTTCATTCCTATCCAACTTGTCAGCTGTCAATATACCTCATAACACCCTTGAGCGCTTAGCCTTGGAATGGGTAGAATGGAGATCAACGTGTTTTAATGGACTCAGCAGTCTGAATCGTCTTCAAGAAGCAAGAGCAAGGTCTAAAAGGTCAGCCAATCTATCAGTGATCTCATCCCACAATCTTCATTCTTGCTCCATATGCGGCCTCGTTTGTAAATTACTTGGGGGTTTTAGTTCCACTTAAGATTATCGCACAAAATTTCATAACTGAATCAATTGGTTAAGTTGTCAGATCCTCATCCGTCGAAACCTACAGGAGAGTCCATTATATATATATATATATATATATATATATATATATATATATATATATATTTCAATTTCTATTATAGTGGATATATAACAATGTTTTATTGATTAAACTGTTTGTTATATTTAACTGTTTGCGCATTCGAGAAATGTAAAGGAAATACGTCCTGGGTGCTTTACACCACGGTCAGAAAGTACGTTACAGCAAGCAAGGTTCTATTTTCCCTTTGTTAATAATAAGCAGGTTGGATCGTGGACGCATTTTCTTTACTTAGATAATACACACCGTGTGAGAAATAAAAATGTGGTGTCTAAGATACGAAGTCATAAAAATATCGGATTAAAAAATAAATTCATTAATATTGACCAATAAATGACATGAAAAAAGAGATAGCGTTGAAAATCAAAGCCAAACACTTTCTTTCCTTCTTTTTTCATTTCGTTTTTTTTTCTTTCTTTCTTTCTAAAAAGTTTACTCTATCTTTCCACATTTTCCGACTTCTTTCCTTTAATCTAACCATTGATCTCTTCTTTTTTTATCGCTTCTTTTAGCTTTCGTTTATCAATCAATTCTTTCTTTCTTTCTCTTTTTCTTCATTCATTTACTATTTCTTTTCCTTTTCCCCTTCTTTCGTTCCTTCCTTCTTTCTTTCTTTTGTTTTTCTTTCCTCCTTTTTCCTCTCCTTTTTTTTTTTTTTTTTTTTTTTGTCATCTTTTTCTTCTCCTCCTGATCTCGTTTTATCCATTGTTTACTTAAACCGATTCCACTCTTGGGCGGAATTGATGCAATGATTCTTGAGTCCTGGATTTCATCTCAAATGGTGGCCGATTAAGTGAAGCCATATTTCTTGCAAGAGAAAGGGATGGAAGCCATTGGTGGCTGTAGGTGAAGGTGGGCAACTGGAGGATGAAAACAAAGGGTCAAAACAACAAAAGAAAAGGAAAATAGGCTGTTCCAGATACGGGATATGGTTGACGACGAACAGCGAAGGAAGAAAGCTTTTAAAGTCCAGATATCTTGAAAAAAAAAAAAAAGAAGAAGAAGGAGCTGAAGAAGAAGAAGAGGAGGAGGTGGATGAAGAAGAAGAAGAAGAAGAAGAAGAAGAAGAAGAAGAAGAAGAGATAGCTGAAGAAGGAAAAGAAGAAGAAGAAAGAGCTGAAGAAGAAAAAGACGCTGAAGAAGAAGAAGAAGAAGAAGAAGAAGAAGAATCTAGCGCTTGCAAAAGAAAGAGAGGGAGCAAGAGAGAATAAATCTCGTGGTCACAGAAATAACTGCTCATACTCGAAGCAACATAGGTATGGTTCTACAGAAGGATGCTAAGGATATGGACCGATCGTATGAGCAACGATGAGGTTTTGAAAAGGATCCAAACAAGGAGGAATTTTACACTTAACATCAGAAAGTGGCAGATGAAATTTCTGAGGCATGTAATGAGAAAGTAGGGCTTGGAGAATCTGATACTCACAGGTCGAATAGAGGGAAAGAGAGCCAAGGGAAAACAACGGATGACATTCCTAGTGGGCTTAAGCAAATGAATAACAGAACATGGCCTGGGAGAAGTAGCAAAGAGAGCTGCAAAGGATAGGGGTAAGTATGAGCCATGATCGCCCACGTCCTGAAGGGACACGGCACATAAAAAAGAAGAATGCTCGTAGAAAGAAGAAAGAGCTGGTTTTGAATTCAGATTTTTTACTTCAATGAGATTGATTACCGCCTCCAGGTGAGAGCTCACTCATCACTGCTATTTAACCCACACATGGAGGGGTCTCTATCTCCAAGTTGATAACCGTTAAAACCAGTGAACATCTCTTAATGCTCTATAGTCCTGATGATACTACTACACCTCTTTCCCACTGCAGTCTGAGCTTTGTGTATTTAATACAGTCCAAATATTTTCCGGTGATTGAAATATTTTTAGCGGCATATCAACCATTATGTGTTATTTAATGCTGAAATCTAAATCTTTGATCCCAGTTTTATGCCTTCATCTACAGATGAAATGTATTGCTAGCCATTATTCTTTAAAAATGTATTTTTGTTCATTTTACTATAAATATGTATTGTTGATCATTTTTTATATAAACATATATAAAAAAAATATATTTTATTACTTTCATAGTGTTTTGTTTGTGGGTTCACTATTTGCCCATAGCTGGGACCCTAACAGGTGCTACCACCCCAGGGTCAGGGTGAACCTGAAAACAACAACAATTAAGAAGTGATTCTACGCTCCTCAGAACCTCCAGTCTCACGGTGTGAAGTCTTGCTGCCGGAGGTAGTTTATCGTCATGCCCAGGACTTATTTCTGATGGTAAGTTGTTTATCGAGATCAAGAACAAAGATTGTCAGTACTGATTGATTTGTTTGTTTGTTTTTTTTGTTTTGTTTTGTTTTTTTTCCTTTTTGATAGCTTATCAACCCTATATGGGTCATTTAAAGCCAAAAAATTATTTTGGATTGAGTTTTTTTTTTCGAGTGAATAATGTATTAACATTTTTTTAGAATAACTATGATCATCATTAAAAAATGATTTTTCCTGATACAAGTATTAATATTTAACCCATAGCTGGAGGGAAAGATAATTCTTTCCATTTCCCAACCATATTTGCGCGTAATCGAATGTAACCAACGCGACTAGAATTTGGTTCTCAGAGTTTAGCTTTTAGTCTGGAATTAAATTAATCATTATAAAACAAATTATTTCAAACACTTTCTTTTTTTCGTCGTGGTATAGTTGTTTTCACACGATGTTTCGATTGTTCCATTCTGCAACCTTCGTCAGGTGTATAGAATAAAGTGTCGCTTTTTTCGGCTAGACAGATTTTTTTTCCCCCTTAGCGGTAAACTGAAATGTTATTTTAAAATTATTAACGCAGCAAAGCTCATAATTTGAAACGTCCTATTTCATCAGTAACAGATGCAAGTCGCCATCACCTTTCAGGTTTTGGTATTCTTCTGAATGGGAAATAACCTCAGTAACACGAAGAAGAGATTTCTATTTCAATTTCTGAGCTAAGGAGTCATCATTATTTACATTATTTACAATTGGCCTAATGTTCTCACCTTTCTTTTCTTATTACCACTGACGTAAACGCAGTCGATAACTGACCTATACTAAAAGAAAAAATAACAGTACAAACACGAGAAAATGTAATTATGAGTTCAATCCACGAAACGCCGTACGTTGGGTCCGACGTAACCCGAGGACCTTCTGTATATAGAACGGTAACATAAATTTTCCTTTATATATGTATATATATATATAGCAAAAATACAAAAATTACCTCAACATAGATATAGTCTATTCCATGCCGTTCTGTATACGGCTATGATCAATCTCTAAGCGTTTGTCTCGGAACAGTTTTAAATTTATTTCCAATGTCAGTCCTCCTCACGTAGACGACTTGTTAATGAGAGTGGTTTTGTGCAAGCGATTGTTGGGGCGTAAGGTATCTTATCCCTGGGTAAGTGGTCTCAAGTTGGAGTTTATTTATGGCCAGGACTTGTTTGTAATTAGTTTGAAATAGACTATATCTATGCTGAGGTAATTTTGTTTTTTTTTTTTTTTTTTTGGGTTTTTTCTAATCCCCGTACTACACACACACACACACACACACACACACACACACACACACACACATATATATATATATATATATATATATATATATATATATAGGTTTTGAGGCGCGTGAACCATCTCTTAATTGCTGGTGTTCCCAGGTCCACACTGACCCGGGGTGGTAGCGCCTGTTAGGGTCCCAGCTATGGGTAAATAGTTAAGTATGACAAGCAGTACTCTTTGAAAAAAAATATTACCAGCAATACAATTTTGAAGGAAAAATATTGCCAGAAACAGATTTTTGACAAAACAAAATATTACCAGCAATAAAAATGTTGTCGGCATTAAATAACCCATTGTCGTTGATATGCCGTAACATAAAATAAACCAAACCAATCTAAACCAAAGAATGCATACTCTATTCATACGAATCTATCCTAAAAATGTTGTCGGCATTAAATAACCAATTGAGGTTGATATGCCGTAAAAACAAAATAAACCAAACCAAACTATATATATATATATATATATATATATATATATATATATATATATATATATATATAGCGATTTACTATGCTCAGTTTAGATGTGGCATAAGGACAGTATATGAAACACCTAGTGATGTCTGAACTCACGTCTCATTCGTAATTGATCGGGCAAGGCAAGCTTTCTAACCATTACAACACGTCGAGGGTCTCTATCGATGTCTATTACAATTTTTATGATTGAATTCACCCCATGCAAGACAGTAAAGCCACTAAGATACATAAGGTTAGTGGGTGTGAAAGAATTAGGAAACAGAAACATGATTGAGGATCGAGAACAATAGAAGAGTAATCAGGAAGACAGTAGTTAACAATTGACCCTGCATTGAAATTTTGAAGATCAAAACTGGTTGGAGAGCATGGAGTCGGAAGAGTGTTCCACAAACAATAAGTGCGTTTAAAGAAACTGCTAGCATAGAACTTACGGTTACCTCTATCCAATTCAACTGTAAATTCATGAGACCCTGCTGCCAATCTGGCACGTCGTTTAAATTCATAAAGTCTAGGTACCATAAAGAAGCGCTCATCCGAACAATTACCATGAAAGTATTTTTTAGAAAAGTCACAGGGAAGCAATTTTACGGCGGTGGGAAAATGACTGAAGCTGAGATGAAAGATCAGGACCAATAATATTGCAGATTCTTCTTTGAATTTTATCAAGAATCTCTAAATCTATAGCAAGAACACTGGACATATATGCAGCAGCAATATCTCTAAGCATGGACGAATGGTAGACTTATAGATATGTAAGATAGATTCTGGAGAGAAAAATTGTCTTGCACGATACAGTGAACCTAACTTTCTCAGCAGCAGACCCGGAAATAGTTTCAATATAGTCTTTTCATTTCATAATTCTTATAAATTGCATACATATTGCAAAAAAAAATATGTTTGAGAGTTAATTCAAACCTGATCAAACAAGGAAGACATTCAGAATTATTTTCAATTACTAATATCCAGTTTTTCTTCACTTTTTTTGCGGGGGGAGGGGGTTAATGGGGGTCGCTATGTAACAAAGAATGACAAAATACGCACGGACAACTTTATTTGCTAAGAAGACGCACAGACAACATTATTCGCTAAAAAGACGCACAGAATACTTTATTCGCTCAAAAGATTCACAGACAACTTTTTTCGCTAAGAAAACATACAGACAACTTATTCGCTAAAAAGACGTACAGAGAACTTTGTTCACAACAAGAATATCTCTAATATACACCGAACAAGACTATCCTTGAACAACATAACTCGTAGCCAACAGATTTTAAGAAAATTGAGTGCATCTGAAAATTATGATTAAAAAAATATCTCCCAAGAAATCACTACTCCAAGAATCGAACCAACGGCTTCCTCCCCCTAGATTCATCGTCGTCTGCCCTAGGGCTGTTATTCCTAAACGATGCTTCTGCCATTTTTGTTATCTCTTGCCTTTAAGTTATTTATATTGCTTCTTCGAGTTTCGGGATTAATTACTGGCGATAGACGATATTTTTTTAAGGACAGGTTCAATCTTACATTTTAGTTTCTGGCGAGAATTGAAGAAAAACGATTTTACTATTGTGGATTTAGAAAATCTTGCCATATTGGAAGTCTGGTCAAAGAGGTCTTTACGCATTTGGTATTTTCTTCAATGGAAGATTGGAGAATATATATCTACTTTAGACAGACGATATTATTTTGTAGCTATCGTCGTGAAAGAGAATAATAAGTGGAAAGGGAGAAGGCAAAGAAGAATGAACAAATGGGTCGTATGGTAAGCGAAGCGAGAAAAACAAAAACAAAAGAAAACAAGAAAGAAAGATGAAAAGTGAAAAAAAAGAAAAGGAGAGAAAGAGAGAAATCAGGATGAAAAAGAAAAAGTGGATGTTAAAAAAAAGAAGGAAAAAGAAAGAAAGAAACCAGGATGAAAAATAAAGAATGCATGATTGAAAAAAGGATGGGAATAAAAATGTCCGAAAGTAATTCGATAAAAACGAAAAAAACGAAAGAAAGAAAACAACCAAAATAAAAAGAAAAATAAATGATTAAAAAAACGATGGGAATAAAAGAAAGAAAGCAAATCGAGAAAAGAAAGAAAGAAAGAAAGAAAGAAAGAAATCAAATCGAGAAAAGAAAGAAAGAAAGAAAGCATATCGAGAAAAGAAAGAAAGAAAGCAAATCGAGAAAAGAAAGAAAGAAAGAAAGCAAATCGAGAAAAAGAAAGAAAGAAAGCAAATCGAGAAAAGAAAGAAAGCAAATCGAGAAAAGAAAGAAAGAAAGCAAATCGAGAAAAGAAGAAAAGAAAGAAAGAAAGAAAGAAAGAAAGAAAGAAAGAAAGAAAGAAAGCAAATCGCGAAAAGAAAGAAAGAAAGAAAGAAAGAAAGAAAGAAAGAAACCAGGATGAAAAATAAAGAATACATGATTGAAAAAAGGATGGGAATAAAAAAGACCGAAAGTAATTCAAGAAAAACGAAAAGAAAGAAAGAAAGAAAAAAGAAAGAAAGAAAGAAAGAAAACAACCAAGATGAAAAGAAAAATGGATGATTAAAAAAACAATGGGAATAAAAGAAAGAAAGAAAGGAAATCGAGAAAAGAAAGAAAGAAAGAAGAAAGAAAGAAAAAATATCAGATGAATGCGTTTAAAAACCACAGTGTACAAAGAAGAAATGTTAACAAGATAGACGGCAAGAAATTATTTTAAAAAAATCAAGAATAAAAATATAAATAAAATGAAATAAATATTGTATGACAAAACGAATGAAAGGAAAAAGAAAACAGAATTAAATGTGTTGAAAAAAGATAAAAAAAAAACATAGTAGGCGTGAAGTAAATAAAACGAGAAAGAGAATAAAAATATCAAAACGCTCAAGAAGAATAAAAGATGAAGAAGAAGAAAAGAAAATGAATGAAACATAAAAAAGAAGAAAAATAAGAAAATAAAAGACAAAAATGATAATGAAATGACAAAAAGAAAAACCTATAGTAAAAAGACAAGATAGCGTCTATAGTCGTTTTGGCTAGTGGCGGCCGCTCTCCGGCCATCGGCTAGAGCAAAAATATCAACAATGCCGCCAAGCGTCCTGTAAATAAAGGATATTATCAACAGCTGTGACAACAACGACGCGGCCATGTCGACTGTTGTGAAAACAAAAATAACAATAACCCTTGAAAACACGTAACAACAACAACAACAACAACAACAATGATCCTAAGAATAAGAAGACGATTTTTCGGTGGATAATAAGAGAAGATTATGGGTGACGTGAAACGAGGAGGGTAGAGGCGGATAGGGGACAAGGAGGCTGGCTGCGAAGTCGTCAGTCAGAGCAGTTTAATCAAAATTGTCGCTCTCTTCCGAAAAGCAATAACAACAGATGCGATGATGCCGACAGAGGAGACGGCGGATAAGTGTTGCCGAAGATGCTTGTGAGGTATGGAAAGGTTTGCGAGACCCAAGCAAGGACCGAGAGGAAAGGAACAGGAGGCCCAGAAAGTGGGTGGTAATGTGAATCGTAATGGGTGGGGAATAACGGGGTGTTTTTGTCATTGCCGTGGATATTGTGGCAGTGAGAGCAGCGGTGATTGTCGAAGGTGAGTGACAGAGGTGTTCGTGAAAATTTGGGCTTTGCAGCTAAAAGATGTCAAACAGATGTAAGAAGACTGAGATATAATGAATTTGATATCGATAGATATGTATGAACATACTAAAAGAGGTAGATAGATAGATAGATAGATAGATAGATAGAAACAAACTGGGATAGATAGATAGATAGATAGATAGATAGATAGATAGATAGATAGATAGATAGATAGAAAAAGAAACACACTGGGATAGATAGATAGGTAGATAGATAGATAGATAGATAGATAGATAGATAGATAGATAGATAGAAACAAACTGTGATAGATAGATAGATAGATAGATAGATAGATAGATAGATAGATAGATAGAAACAAACTGTGATAGATAGATAGATAGATAAATAATGTGAATCGTAGGGGTTGGAAATAACGGGGTGTTTTTGTCATTACCGTGGTTATTATGGCAGTGAGAGCAGCGGTAATTGTCGAAGGTGAGCGACAGAGGTGTTCGTGAAAATTTGGGCTTTGCAGCTAATAGATGTCAAACAGATGTAAAAAGATTGAGATATAATGAATTTGCTATCGACAGATATGCATGAACATACTAAAAGAGATAGATAGATAGATAGATAGATAGATAGATAGATAGATAGATAGATAGATAGATAGATTATTTTACAGTAAATTTCTCCCTTTACAAGGAACGGGAGCCACTCAATGTAGAGGGTAACGTTAGGAGGCAGTTTGTGCATATAGGAGTGGAAGATAACGGTTAACTGTTGTATCCTTAAAGAGGTTACAAACAGACAAAGGTGGTACTCGACTGAAGGGACAGCAACACGCGCGTAGATGAGAGACGAGAGGTTTATTGTAAAAGAGAATACCCTATTGTGCCTTAAGTCTTTAGTCCAAAGAAAAAAGACAACCAAGCGAGTAGTAAAGCTAAAACGTAGAGTGCTCAATACGGTAAGTACGCTAAGTCCGATTATAACGTATGTACCTTTTTGTTTCCATGGCAATACCCAATTATTAATTACCTGAAATCAATCGGAATTAAAAGCTATCAATATTTTGCACGCATTTTTGTATTTATCGTTCTTATGATATCTTAAATGTGGCACAAGGCCGAATGAGTGGAGCACCCAGTGAGAATCGAACTCACAATTCAATGGTAATCGATCTAATGATGCAAGCTTGCTTACCGTTACAACGCGTCAAAGCGTCCCAAAATGACTTTCTAAGCGTAGTTTTGATGTGGCACAAGGCCGAAAGTATGGAGCATCTAGTGAGGATCGAACTCACTACTCAGTCGTAATTGATCTTGTTAACCATCACACAACTTCAAAACGTCCTATTTACCGTTCTTATGAATAGCTAAGAAAAAAAAACTACCAAAGTTTTCATGAAACATAAAGACTGTCTATATTTCTGAGATGAGGTATTATGTACAGTATTTACATTAGTCGGACTATTGTCCTCATCTTTGTCGCCATATTTGTCACAACGTTTCGGCCTCAAGGACACATGGCACAGTGGATAAAGGCGTTGGTTAGATCCAGTGACAGACCCAAAGAAGGTGAGTTCAATTCCTGGTTAAACTTGGAGAACTTTCAGAGGGAAATTAACAGGAGATAACTGATAACTAACATCCATTAAACAAGGCACGTGGAACTAGAACAGTCTACCCCAGTGATCGAAATAAAGGGTTCAGTTCGAAATTCCAACCACCTGAAGAAGGCCGGAGCGTACAACGGCCGAAACCTTGTGACAAATATGGCGACAAAGATGAGGACAACAGTCCGACTAATGTAAATACTGTAAAGATAAAGACGTTAACACGAGTCGGCGGGGCATCAGGTATGAGCGGCCATTCTTCAAATAATCGGCGATCAGTTGAAAACCAACAAATATCAAAAATGAATCTTTTACTCGGTGTAAGCAAACGAAACAGAGAAAGCATTTGCAGATCACAATATTGAATGTCAAGTTTAAATAATAATAATAATAATAATAATAATAATAATAGTGCAGGGTTGAAAGCTGAAACTGAAGGTTTTATCCTGGCTGCACAGGACCAATGCTTGTTAACTAGAAATTATCAAGCACATATACTAAAATATTGTGTCAGCCCAAAATGCAGATTCTGTGATAAATATCCAGAAACAATTGATCATCTTGTATCAGGTTGCACGATGTTGGCACCCACTGAATATAAAACCCGACATGACAGAGTGGACCAATATCTGCACTGGAAAATCTGCAACTTCTACGGGAAGGAAATTGAAAGAAACTGGTATGAACACCACCCAGACCCGGTTACGGAGATAGGACCTGTTACAATTCTATGGGATTACACAATACACACTGACAGAACAATCAAGGCCGACCGGCCAGATATTGTTATTAAAGACCACAAACAAAAACGGTGCCTCCTTATTGATATGGCAGTCCCTGCTGACTGCAATGTATCTTTGAAGATATTCAAAAAGTTGTCAAAGTACAAGGACCTTGAAATAGAAATCTCGAAAATGTGGCATATGGGAACATCAACAATCCCTGTTGTAGTTGGAGCCCTAGGACTGGTTGGAAAAGATTGCAGTAGACTAATTGAAGGGATTCCTGGAAGTCCATGCCTCAAGGAGATACAAAAAATTGTTCTGACAAGTACAGCCCACACTTTACGAAGGGCTTTATCTATGTAATTTAATTTTTTTTTTTTTCAGTGGAAAATGTCATGACGCAATTTCTAACCTTAGGTCCCTGGACAGGACCCGGAAAGAAATGTGTAAACGCCAGAAATCAAAGAAAATAATAATAATAATAATAATAATAATAATAATAATAATAATGACAAGAACAACAACAAGAAGTATAAAGGCTTGGAAATCGAAATAAAAATAATGTGGAAATTGAAAACAAGAACAGTACCAGTCATAGTAGGTGCGCTAGGAATTATAAAAAAAGGAGCACAACAACATAGTGAAAAAAAATCCCTGGATATCCCAGCTTAATAGAAATAAAAATAAATATTGTCTTCATAGGTAAAACCCACACTCTAAGAAGAATTTTGTCCATGTAACGTTAGTGATGTTATATAGGAGTTAGAACAACAAATCATGAAATGTAACCATAACAACACACAAATACCTGTCTTAGCTCTTCCTGCAGACTCGGTACGCAGTGTGACCATAGCAGAAATCGAAATATAATAATAATAATAATAATAATATTTTGTTTTTGTGCCACATGTTAACCATGTTCACCATAGTCTATGAATATAGAATACAGCGTAGTACGTAATCTGTTCAATAAAACAACGTTAAAGATTAATACTCACGAGTCAGACACTCTACTGAATCTGCCTATATCGCCAATACCACAAGCAGCTGTTCTGTAATTATTCAGTCTTCGATATCAAAGGCTGGCTGTCAGTGAATATTCGGGGAAAAACATGGCTGCCTTTATACACGTCGCATTGAATATTTTGAGCCTTCTGATTGGTTAACCCTTCTATTGGTGAACTATAAAATGACTCAGCTCATTTTGGCTACCTCACTAGTACAACGAAGTACCCCAAAATTCTAACACCACATTTAATCTATTAACTGCCACATTTTTTTTAATGCGCATTTTTGGACCAGCCAGATGTCTTAGGAGTTAAAACAACATACAATATTAAAATTTTCTTCGAATAGCTCGTACTTTGAAACTTTATAGAAACTAGAAAATCAAATATATATGTGTATAAAACATAATATTGATTAGAAATAATTAAAAATTACTTTTCAAAATAGTTATTATTTTTCTACACGTGAAATGTAATATTACGACAGAAAGTGTCTTCTATGATTAGTTACGGCTAATATAAAAAGTTTAAAGGCTAAGTGTTGTAAAATATACCATAACCCTGCAAATGCAATGTATGTAAGCAATTCAATGTAAATACAAGGAATAATATGTAGTGAGTTTAATTTTAATAGATCCCCAAATGAGGCTCATGGCAGGTAACGGGTTAAAAATGATCATTGAAAAATGTCATGATGCCATTTCTGACCTTAGGCCTCTGGTTGGGACCCGAAAAGAAGTGATTATACACCAGAAATCAAAGTAAATAATAATAATAATAATAATAATAATAATAATAATAATAATAATAATGGCATTATTAAATTGGCAAAATCATTCACTAGAAGTTTTGTCAGAAGTAGCGTTTTCAGCGTGAAAAGTAATCTTGCAGCCAATAAAATTCCATCCGATAACGTTGCATTTAGCTTTTGCATAAATGCTCTTGGAAAAATATGAATATATCTCGTCTCCCCTCCAATTCCATCTCGGCTTTATTAGCAAGGCAGACTGGACAGCTTAGGGTTTGTATGGCAATCAGTGTAGCAGAATAGAGAACGCGTTAACCGTAGAGCTAACAACTCCAACTCATAAATGCACTTGTGATGTAAACCATAGCATCAACATTTTTATTTTTTACAGTAGTGGTTAGAACTTTCGCATTATGACCATGAGACCAGGGTTCGAATCTCACCATGGTCGATTTGGCAGGAAGGAGACATCCTGATGTTATCGGTATGGAGTGGTGATGACGATGATGCCTATTAAAAAAAAAACATTCAAGCTCGCAGTAAAGCTTTATTCAATGCATTTTGACTCCTCCGCATAAGTGAGATTCAACTATTTTTTTATAGTCGAGTAGTTCGAGTGGGAGACAACCATGGTTGCCTTCACCACACTGATATAGCTTACTTTTTGCACGGCTTTAGAAACGAACGCAGCGAATTATGCAGGGCTGAATACAGCCAAAATAACACGTGGAAAGGCCATTTTAGAACTCTTTGGTTGATCCTACACCCCATCTATATTTACCTGAATTTGCAACAAATAAGGTTTTCGGTTGCTGCAAAACAGGCAAGTTTTTTTTTTCTTTTGTGATGAAAGCCAGATTCATGAGTTCATTGAAAACTTTTTCACGACAAAAGATATCAATGGACCTTCATTTTAAATTCAGTACTGTGATCTGCCAATACATCAACTGTTTAGTACTGTGTTTTGCAACTGCATCTACTGTGTTTAGTCCTGTGATCTACCAATGCATCTACTGTTTATTTCGCTCACAGCGAGTCAATAATTTGACTTTGATGTCCATCATTGCATTTTTTATAGCGATGTTCACAGTTTACAAGGCCCGGAGGACACTCGAGTTAGAGTGTCATGCTTGGAGGCCATTTGTATGTATAGTAATAGAAGACAACGGTTTAATCCAGCCTTGAAATCGTTAAGATTTTAGCGATCGAGGAAACATCCTGTTAGGAGTCGGTTCCACAAAGAAGTGGTTCGCTGGAAGAAGCTGATCGATTACAACTTCCGTCTCACCGATGGGATATGGGGAGAATGTAGGTGGTTTGTTAAGTGTCATTGACATGGTGTGTTCTTGTTGTGAAGGTTTACCTCAGTAGGACTAGGGAATGTAGTTTGTCCAAGCACTTTCTGTAGAAGTAGTGATAGGGCAGTGAGATGTTTGCCACATCCCACTTGTGGGAGAGAGGTTGAAGGGTGGAGTATAGTTTGTCATCCATAAGGGCTTGGAGACTATTTTGGACTCTATCAAGGCTAAAGAGTGAGGTCTGGGCAGCTTCCACCCAAATATGACAGCAGATTATATATATATATATATATATATATATATATGTGTGTGTGTGTGTGTGTGTGTGTGTGTGTGTGTGTGTGTGTGTGTGTGTGTGTGTGTGTGTGTATATAAATATAAATATATATATAATTAATTATATATTATATGCGCGGTACTTATTAGAAAGCGCTCAATTTGTCAGTTCGTCTGACGATCGCAGAAGAGTGAAACCAGGGGTCACAAACTCACATCAATGCAACCATATATATATATATATATATATATATATATATATATATATATATATCCCGTTGGGAGTCAGTTCCACGGGAAGACGCTGTTCAAGTGGAACTTACTTATCACCAATGGGATATGAAGAGAATGTGGGGGTTTGCTACTAAGTAACTGACATGGCGAGTTCTTGCCGTGAAGGTTTACTCAGCGGAACTAGGGAATATAGTTCGTCCGAGCCCTTTCGGTAAAAGTAAATTATGCTGATTATATATTTGAATAAAATGTAATTTTATTTTATCTGTTTGAAGAATAAATTTGATAAACCAGCAACGAAATGAATCATGACTAAATTCAATCGTAGTGGGCGGCACAGTGACTATCGTCGGTCGGATTTTACAGCATAATCATTACTCTACAGCAGGCGGAAAAGATTTCGACATCTACGAACTGTCTTTATATAAGGGCATGCGTATGTCGATAATGGCATTAATGCGGGTGTACATAGTTGACTATGACTGTTTGATGCACCTTTATCTACGAAAGGGTAATTCGAAACTTCGGATGCTGGGGCGAAACGGAGAAAAAAAATCAGTTAAAACTATCAGAAGCGATTTGGACAACGACGGTAGACAACCGGAAGGGATTCTTTCGCTTTACACCGCTTGACAACAGATGGCGCTGCCTATACGGACAGCAGACATTTTCTTTCTTTTTTTTTCTTTATCCAAATCTTTTTTTTTTCCTGTCTTTAAATTGTATCCTCATTTTACGCCACCTTTGTACAAGTGATTTCATCCGCAAGCAAAAACAAGAAAAGAAAAAATACAATCACAAACATTAACGCATGAAAGCATCGATATATATATATATATATATATATATATATATATATATATATATATATATATATATATATATATATATATATATATATATATATAGAGAGAGAGAGAGAGAGAGAGAGAGAGAGAGATTGAGCAAACGGGCGTAACAGTTACTGAGAATGGAATCGACAAAACCAAGTTCGAATTTCGACAGAATCTCCTGATGTTAATTTCGCCTTGCATCTGTCTTGTTGCTAGACATATTAAAAAAAAAAAGATTATCGTTGTCGAAAATTAGAATTGGTGAGTGAGAATTTTGAACAAAACACATTCCCGTAATTTACGAGCCATCATCATCAGCAAAAAGCTGTAATCTCAATAGATAGCCGTGACACGACGCTATTTAGTAACTGTCCCACGCAGTCACATGTGGCACAAGGCCGAATTTAATGTGGGGTTCCCGACCCCTTAGGCTCGGCCAAAAACTCCCCGTAGACCCCGCATAAACGGGATTGGGTCTGTCTACCACCCCGGACGAAACTCTGCCCTTCGGCATAGCCTCGTCCGGGTTCCTCTCTCCCCAAAGGCAGAGAGTTCGACTGCCGTCCGACATAGCCATAACACGACAAGCACGCGACCGCACATGCACACACATACTCTCCCTCTCTCTCGCTCTCTCTCACTTACACATATACACACACACACGCACGCGCACACATACATCTATATATATTTCATTCCTTTCAAATACATCTGTTCATGCTATAAAACGACCATGTTAAAATTGTAAGGATATTAATGTTGAGGATATCATGGAGCGATTCTGTGAGCAACGGTGAGGTCTTGGAGAGGATACAAACAAGGAGGAAGCTTTTGCTTAACATAAGGAAGAGGCAGATGAAATTTCTGGGACACCTGATGAGAAAGGAGGGTTTGGAGAATCTGATAGTCACGGGATGGATAGAGGAGAAAAGAGACAGGGAGAAAGCCTGACATACGTGGTGCTCTTGGGCAGATGGATGTCGGAGCGTGGTCTGGGGGAGATGGTAGAAACGCAAAATCTGTTGAAAGCCACAAGGGATATGGGGAAGGGGAGGGCTATGATTGTTTACGTCCTGAAAGGACACGGCACGTAAAAAGAAAAGAAGGACAAAAGAGGGGAGGAGTGCAAGAATAATAAAATAAGAAGGTGAATTGAAACAATAACAACAATAAACAAGAGAAGAACAAAAAAAGAAGCTAAATCGTTTTCGATCCTCGCTCTTCGAATCCAATTGAGGACAAACATGTAAATTGTGTGCACAACGTTTGAA
Source organism: Acanthosepion pharaonis (assembly GCA_903632075.3). Classification (NCBI taxonomy): domain Eukaryota; kingdom Metazoa; phylum Mollusca; class Cephalopoda; order Sepiida; family Sepiidae; genus Acanthosepion; species Acanthosepion pharaonis. The sequence goes on from CAHIKZ030000461.1 coordinate 794,619, forward strand.
AAAATAAACAATAGATTAAGAACAGTTTGGAAATCAGTACAAGAAAATAAAATGACACTCCGATTACAGACATTACACATTAGTTCTAAGCAGCATTCCTTTTGTAAGCGGAAGGAATGGCTGGTGGAGCTTAATAAATTCGGAGTGTGATTATATTTTGTTTATTTGCTAGCTACTGAGTCTTCCTCTTATTTCTCATTTTATATATAAAATTTTAATATGTTCGTTTTTATAGCATTATTTAAGATCTATAGATCCATGGACTGTTTATATATAAACACACACACACACACACACACACACACACACATATATATATATATATATATATATATATATATATATACATACATATATATATATATATATGCTGCCATATATGGTCTGGAGCCCCTTCTGTATGCATCGGGGTTCTTGATAGGCTCCAGAGGTGGATATGCAGTATAATTGGCCCTGATCTGGCATCTCGTCTACAGACACTTTCTCACAGACACGCCGTCGCCTCTCTCTGTCTGTTTTACAAATACTTTCATGGCAATTGCTCCGAGGAGCTGCATTCGCTGGTTCCCAGACTTCATGAGTTCAAGCGACCGACGAGGCTGGCATCCCGCTCTCACCTTTTCATTGTCGAAACTCCTAAATGTAGCCGTCTCTTCTACTCCAATAGCTTCATCTCTCGCACCTCTTGCATGTGGAACTCCCTTCCCTATTCCAGTTTCCCTGGGAGATATAATCTCCAGCTATTCAAATGTAATGTCAATCGACATCTCCAGTTGCTTTGATCTCTCCACTACCCTTCTCCTCATCCTTTCTTCTATCACTCCTATCTGATCTTCTGTAACCCCCTGCGTCCTAGTGGCTTCTCGCCTTGCTTGGGGTGAAACGCTTATATATATATATATATATATCTGTGTGTGTGTGTGTGTGTGTGTGTGTGTGTGTGTGTGTGTGTGTGTGTGTGTGTGTGTGTGTGTGCATTATTGAGTTCCTTAAGGAACAGTAGACGAGATGATGAATTCTCGTGTGCTTTCTTTTGGAGGTTTTTGATCACTGCTATTTTGTATCTGAGTTTCTCCTAGTGAATTTTTTATACAAGGAGATGATGATTGAGCAAAATGAAGGACATAAACGATTCAGCAAAGAAAGAATTGAGAAAAAGAAAGGATTCAGCAAAAGAAAGGTTTGAGTAAAAGAATATATTGAACAAAATGAAGGAGAGAAAGAATTGAACAAAAGGAAGGATTGTGAAAAAGGAAGGACATAAAGGATTGAGCAAAAGGAAGTATTTAGCAAAAGCAAGGATTGCGCAAACGAATAGATTGAACAAAAGGAAGGAGAGGAAAGATTGAGCAAAAGAAAGGATTGAGCAAAAGAAGGGGCTGGGCGAAAGGAAGGACTGAGCACAGAAAGGATAGAACAAAAGGAAGAATTGAGGAAAAGGATAGATTGAACAAAACGAAGTAGAGAAAGGATTTCTCCAAAGGAAGAATTGAGCAAAAGGAAGGACATAAAGGATTGAGCAAAGAAAAGATTGAGCAAGAGGGAGTATTGAGCAAATCGAAGAAGAGAAAAGATTGAGCAAAAGGAAGAATTGAGCAAAAGGAAGGACATAAAGGATTGAGTAAAAAGAAGGACTGAGCACAAGGAATGATTGCGCAAAAGAACAGATTGAACAAAAGAAGGAGAGAAAGGATTGAGCAAAAGGAAGGATTGAGCAAAGGAAGGATTGAGCGAAAGAAAAGATTGAGCAAAACAATAGATTAAACAAAAGGAACGAGAGAGGATTGAGCAAAAGGAAGGAAATAAAGGACTGAGCAAAAAGAAGGATTGAGTAAAAGGAAGGAGAGAAACGATTGAGCAAAAGGGAAAACAGAAAGGATGTAACAAAAGGGAGAATAGAGCCAATGAAAGAAGAGAAATAATTGCGCAAAATGATCCTGAGAAAAAATAAACCAAAAGGAACGAGTCAGGAGAGACAAAATAAGAAAGAAGAGAAATGATTGGCCAAAAGGAAAAACAGTAATTATTGAACAAGACAAAGAGAAATTAGAGAGTAAAACAAAGTAAAGAAAAGAGAAACTATGACCCACTGAAATTCGAATTAGCTTTGCTTTCGAGGGTCAGTCATACCAGATGTCATTGGTAAACTTGCTACAGTGCCTGACAGAATAGAGACGCTAATAAAGAAAATTGGTATTGATTGTCCAATGGAAATATTACAGAAAGGAAAAATCATACGGATAGCGAGAATAATCCTAAATGTGTTGAAATTTTCAGATATAAATTGCATGATACCTAAGGTTGTTTGCTATTGTTGTAATGCATTAATTTGGTTTCTTTTTGTTTGTTTTGTTTTGTTTAACAGCATATCAACCTCAGTGGGTTATTTAATGCCGACAAAATTTGATCGCTGGTAATATTTTTTTTTTAAATGTATTGTTGGTAATATTTTTTTCCTTGAAAAATGTATTTCTGATAATAATTATTTTTGAAAATATTTCTGGTATTAAAATATTCTAGTTTAAAAAAATTAATTTAATTTTTGTATATTGGTTATATAAAAGATTATTATAAATTAATAATTTTTATCTTAAATTGGGATCAAGAATTATTTCATTACAAAGTTGAATTATAAATAATTTCTATTTTTTATTTTATCAACTTTGTATTTTATCTTTCGAAGAATAATTATATTTTATTCTATTCAATAATAATTCACCATTATTTTCAAAGACTCGATGCCACTTATCAGGAAGATCTTTGATACTGTTGAGATTTGTCTATCCAGGTTTTTGTTGTTATCCGAATTTTCTGATTCTATTCATTTAACAACAAAACATCTTTTAAATGAAACATATAAAATGGTATTTTCTGGTTTGGTTTTGTTTATTTTGTTTTACGGCATATCAACCTCAATGGGTTATTTAATGCCGACAAAATTTGATTGCTGGTAATATTTTTTTTTTAAATGTATTGCTGGTAATAATCATTTTACAAAATATTTCTAGTATTAAAGCCTATTTTTACACGTTCATAGTGTTTTGACCCCAGTTTGGGGGTTAACTATTTGCCCATAGGTGGGACCCTAACAGGTGCTACCACCCGGGTTAGGGTGGACCTGGAAACACCAGCAATTAAGAGGTGGTTCCACGTTCCTCAAAACCTCCTGAACAGAGGCCTTGCTGTTGGATGCAGTTTATAGTTTTACCCAGGACTGGCATTAATTACCAGATATTAATATGTTATATGAGAAAATATTGTAACTAATAATAATAAAAATAATAATAATCTATGATTCTACGCCAGGAATGACCCTCTTGTGGGCTGAGGTTACTCGACCTGAAGGTATTTTTATTGGACCCCACCTACAAGATTGGATTTATAAATATGCACATGTAAAAATTGGACTCATCTTCTTAAATATTCTTATCAGAGAAAATCGTTTAAATGGATGCCATATATGTCACCAAAGTTCGTCAGAAGTATCTAAACTGTTAGTTGTATACAACCGCTTCGTGTTGAAAATAGCCTGAGAGTCTTAGCACAGGGCATTCTTCTTAGAACATTGGGGACTGGCGCTACAGAATCACAAACAATGAATAATAGAAACCATATAACTTGAGGACAACCAAAAGCAGCAACAACTAAAATGGATAGAACATACAAATAGAAGAGGAAAAAATACATAATCAACATATTAACATTCAACACTACTTCAAATAAAAAGTTTAGGACGGGAACCCATCATTTATACGAGAAAGACGGAAAACACTTAAAACACTTTTTTTCCTAAAAAATTGTTTTAAGAGAAAGATTATATAAATTTCGATCGAAAGTAGTACTGTCTGTTCGGCTAATGAACGCCAAATGTTTCCTTATAGGGAAACGGCTAATATTGCCATTACCATTTTCTTGGTAAATTAAGATAGACTACACTAAATATGCCATTCACTACCACAGATTTGCTTGTATGAATTTAATCTGTTGTGCACTTCCGGCCATGAGCAAGAGTATTGAAAGAACATTACGGCTTTGCAATGCTGAATGCTGAAGACGGATTGGGATAGCCAAAGACGCATTCCAAAAGCTAGGCAGAGTATTACGAGACAGAAGGATTTCGTTGTTAACAAAGAAAATAGTACTGAACTGCTACGTGATATCTGTCCTCCTTTACGGCAGCGAATGTTGGACGGTCTCCTCAAAGATGAAGAAGAGACTCGAGACAACGGAGGTATGGTTCTACAGAAGGCTACTAAGGATACCATGGACCGAACATGTGAGCAACGATGGGGTTTTGGAGAGGATGCAAACAAGGAGGAAGCTTATACTTAACATCAGGAAGAGGCAGCTGAAATTTTGGTGACACGTAATGAGAAAGCAGGGCCTAGAGAATCTGATACTCACAGGGCGGATAGCAGGAAAGCGAGACAACGGACAGCAACGCGTGACATACTTAACGGGTTTAAGCAAATGGATAACAGAACAGGGTGTGGGAGAAGTAACAAAAGCACAAAAAATATTGAGAACTACAAGGGATAAGGGGAGGGGAAAGACATGTTCGCCTACGTGCCGAAGGGAGATGGAAAATAAAAGTCGAAGATCGAGACGATTGTTCTTTGAAGTTTGAAGAATGAGTCACCCAAGGCAACTTGGGACTCACATCGATATACTTGGGAATGCCTTCAGTTGGGTGGGCTGAGGTTACTCGACCTGAATGTATTTTTAATTGGACCCCACCTGCAAGAATATACAGTTTATCAAAAACCTGTCCCCAAATCGTCCATATTTGGCTGCGATTCAAATGTCTTGTATATCCTTATCAGCCTGGGCTTCATATATCAGTATTAAGTGACAGAGCAGCATAGATGTTTAAATTTTTATTCTGTTGTCAAAATTTCGCTCTGTAAGGGAATCGTAAGAGCCTTCTTTTTAGCGCTTCATATGAAGTAAGTAGGGTAATTTATCGCTAAAAAAAAACTTTAAATATACACATCAACAGTATACGTGAAAATAAGATACACGTTAGTTGGAAACGTGAAAAATTCCTCCTGAATATTATAGATGCAGTGGAATCTTGCTTCACGAATTTAATTCGTTCCTGAAGGTTGTTCGTAACCCGAAATGTTCGTAAACCGAAACTATTTTTTTTCCAGTAGGAATCAATGTAGAGAAAAAAGTCGCAGTACAATAAAATTGGTGGTGGGGGAAGCACGGCACAGCTCACGAATATATACAACGCGGCGGTCGATTCAGAAATGATTCCGTTCGGGTTAACTCGGTTCGGCAATGTTGTTCGAGAACCGAAATTTTGTTCGATAACCGAGGCATTTTTATCTCGAATTTTCTGTTCGGAAAAACATTTTGTTCGACATGTGAGACGTTCGACGACCGAGGTAGCTCTGTATCTCGTTTCATTCACAAAGCCCTTTATTCAATAAATTACCGTCTTTGAAATTAAGACCGCTTGTGTCACAAAAAATTAAACTATCAGAAAATTATACTAATTAATTTGATTCAAAATAAGAACAATTCATCATCATCATCATCAGGTCGAGAATTCTTCTCGGATTCTCTTGACTCGTTCCTTCCAGCCATCTCCGTCAGACATGGCTGTCGACAGGTCCTCCAGATGACATCCAGAGTCATCTACAAGTCGGTCGATGTAGGTGTGATGAGGTCTTCCAACCGATCTTTTTTTGCTGAAAGATTCAAATGAGTTCCCGAAAGCAATTAATATGATTTAAATGTTGGTATACGAGTCGGGTGAAAATTTTATAGGCTGACTCCTTCGTAGATTTCACAGTTCCGGCATCCCTGCTTTATAATCAAACCTATCAACTTTTCAACTCAATATCATACAGAAGGTAACGAAAGAGAACATATATGTATCGATAACAAACAACAAAAATGGTCATGTCATGTGTCAATCGAAAATATGGTGTTCGAATGCGACATTCTGAAAGAACCGACTGTATTGTATCATCTGATCTCAAATGGAAGATTAAAGAAAATGTTGCAGGGATACAGAAGGCGATTAACTCTTTGGTGGAGATAGGTCACATAGGTCACCTGACAGCTGCTTAGTGACATCACTTCATACAGTGACGAAGGTGGGCCAGTCAATCAGTTTGTTGACAGCAACCAAAGCGAGGGGTTGATTTTTATAGCCTGGGCCAAGGGGCCCGGGCTGAGGCTAAAAATCTGCCTCCAGCAGCAAATGGTACAGCTCACAAGTCCATGGTGGCGTTTCCCTTTGGAAATATATCTTCCTCGGATATAGAAAGAAAATCCGGCTCGCAGTCCTCAATTTGGGAAAACACGCCGTTTCCCCTTCGTGGAATATGTCCTCGACTGGGACATACATGAATCCGGCCTACCTGAATCTGGAGTCCTTTCTCCAGAAACACAGAAGAATATCCATGTTATATGTAAGACCCTTCCTTTTTGTTTCTCCTCACACTCTACTTTGTTATGTAGATATATGTGATATATTTTTCTCTGCGTAGGACACGTATATATATATATATATATATATATATATATATATATATATATAGAGAGAGAGAGAGAGAGAGAGATAGATAGATAGATAGATTTTTGTGTATGTCTTAGTAGTATAAAAGTTTCTCCGAGAACAAAGCATCCTCCTCATTCCTTTCAGCCATTACGTTCTGTCACTGAATTATGCTGCTCTTCTCTATCTATCTATCTATCTATCTATCTCTCTCTCTCTCTCTCTCTCTCTATATATATATATATATATATATATATATATATATATATATATATATATATATATATATATATATAATGCCCATAATGGGGAAATGCAAATGGAAGATTAAAAGTTTCTTCCATAGCTGTCTCCCTTTATAATGAAAATAAAAATACCTGGATTTATTCGTTAACAGAATACGATATAGAACAACAAGATTAGAATCGTAAACGGTTCGTTGGAATTGTGTCAGAAAGGCGAGAAGAAGATCTAAGCGAATTGGTGATTTGGGAAAGAGTTAGAAATATTCAAAATCTGACAGTACTTGGGCCTGAAATTATTCAGAGGAAAGCGCTGGAGATTGGATCAAAATTTTTTTGTCACATAATTCCTAACAAGAATCCCTATGCATCTGGGGTGAACCTGAAATATAACTGCTAATAGTGAATAAAAAAAAAGAACCTGCTTGATTATGAGCTTGAATTTTCTAGTAAACCAGAGTGTAACTAGAAAAGAGAATGAAAATTTCTAAAATACCAAGACCTTGCTCGGGAGCTTGAAAATATGTGGATTCGAAGGTTTCTGAATAAAAACCACAAAATGTGCTATAATAATAATAATTATTATTATTTTTATTAGAAGTAGTAGTAGTTGTTGGTGTTGTTGTAGAAACTATAGTGAAAACAGACGAAAGGTTAGTAATAGTAGTAGTAGTAGAATGAGTCATAACATCAGTAGCAGAAAGGGACGTAGTAGTAGAAAGGGTAGTAGCATTAGTACTTCAAAGGGTCGTAATAGTAATACTAGTAAAACAGTTCGTAGCACTAGTAATATAAATGATCGTATTAGTAGTAGTAGTAATATAAAGGGCCGTAGTAGTAGTAGTAGATAGGGTTGTGAAAGTAGTAGTAGTAAAATGGGTCGAAGTTGCAGTTGTAGTAGCAAAAAAGATCATTGCATAGTAGAAGTAGAAGAAATGCTCGTAGTAGTAGCAGTAATAATAGAAACGGTTATAGAAATAGTAATAGTAGTAGTAGAAAGAGTCGTAGTAACAGTAATAGTAGTAGAAAAGCTCGTAGCAGTAGTAGTAGTGGTACAAAGTGTCGTAGAAATAGTAATAGTCGTAGTATTTGTAATAGTAGAAAGGGTTGCAATATTAGTAACAGTAGAAAACTCGTAATCGTAGTAGTAGTAGTACTAGTAGTAGTAGTAGAAAGTGTAGTTGTAGGAGGAGAAAGTGTAGTAGTAGCCACAGTAGTAGTAGAAAAATTAGTAGCTGTTGTGGTAGAAATGTCCATGGCAATAATAACGTTAGTATAAACAGCAATTTGACTTATTGTAATGGCTGCCAATAATAGCAGTAATATTTTTCTACTAACAATGAAAGAATATTATTTTCTCAACAACTTAACGGTTATAAAGATTGTGTAAATTTAAACATCGGTTTTCTTTTGTTTAATCAAAACATAAAGCAAACTAAACTGTTTTTGCCAACTTTTTAGGAACCTGCCAATTTGGGACGGGAAAAAACTTTAATGTCTGCTAACGATTCGGCACTTTTTGTAATGTTGGCAATTGTTGTTCTTTTCTTTTTCTTTTGCCTCCAACAGATTTTCTTGAAATTCAACTGAAATAGTTATCGTGTCAAGCGAAAAGAAAATCGGAACAAGAAAAAAAAAACATGAAGTCAATAAAAAGATAAACACAGAAGAATAAACTAAAATAGCATGAAACGAAAAAGAAAAAAAAATGGCCTCCCAATTGATAAAAATCATTTCAGTGAAGCAGACGAACAGAGTGCAGAAACCGGAGATAAAAATATTCACTGATATTCTTGCTACTACTACCCTCATTACGAAGCCGATTATCACTCCAGCAAATAATAATAATAACGAAAAAGAATAAAGAACAGATTGTAATATTTTTTCCTAGTTTTGTCTTCATTGACCCAGAAGTGACCGGAAACACGTGACATGCCCAATTCGGTTGCTTTCCCTTAGCAGATGGCGTTGTATTAGACTTTTCACAATTGCGGATTGGTTTCTGTGATAACATTAATCGCTTTGTGGACTGCTTATATAATTAAATACACACACACACATACACGCATGAAAACTGACTATAACATATAACGACATGATAAAAGCAGTCATACTTATTAATATATGAAAGTACACACGTTAAAATATAGTTCTTATGCAAAAGTCTTAACAAGTCATTTTATCACAAAAACATGCACCAACGCACTTGCTTATACAACGACACATATTTATATAAGCATAGATATAAATCCCAACCATAGAGAATTATATTTCCGTACACTGCATGCGTACATATTTTGCGTTGAAATTTGCTTACATATATACATTCAATTTAGAGGTATACATAAAGAGAGTCTGTTCTTGAGTAATTGCAAACTAACAAGTTCCATCGACTGTTGCTAACGTCCGAAAAGTTATTGTGCCAAGATTGAGCGCTTAGTTACTTTGGTCTTTTGCCAGTCTTAGGTAAGCATGTTTCATATAATGTATTTATCTTGTATTAAAAGATATATAGATTACCATGGCCGTAAGGTTAAAACATTAGCATTTCGACTTGAATACATTACCATGAGACCAGTGTTCGAATCTTTCCATGGTCGATTTGTCAGGTAGCTGATTTTTGGGGGAGAGGATTTCAGTATACAGCGCCGTCGGAAAGTGTCTGAAAATATGCTACAGGCTGACACAAGGCATCTGAGTGAAAATTGGTAGAAGGAGATGTTTGGAATTCGGCGATAACTTTGTTGGCACGATATCATAAGTCATCGTGACCGAGGATTTGAACGTTCTGGCCTTATTCAAACTGTTGATCATGCAAGATTATGCGCTCTCTTCGAGAAACTTTAGTTAGTATTAAAAATTTCCAGAATATTTACATTTATGTGCAATTGTACATGCTTCATTCGAATCTGGGTTGATAAATTTGATAAAATCTGCCGTTTTGGAGTTATTGACAGTGACAATGAAAGTTCGGATTCATTCGCGTCGCGGGCAGCCATTACTTGCGTTGTTTGCATACATTCACTGCAGAATAGCTATCAGTGCAGGTATCATTACGTAAACTGAGCGTTGTGACGTCGTCCCCCGGTCGCAGCGCCGACTGTGACTTTCTATCCTGATCTACCACGGCGCCAGTTGTGACGTCCCCAAACAGCACCAATTGTGACGTCCTCGCCTCGGCGCCAGCTGTTCGCTCCTCGCTGCTCCGTTCGGGTGTCGCTGCTCCAAACGTCCGCCTGTCGCGTCAGTCGTGTTGTCTCGTCCTGTGACGACCAACTGGCTTGGTATCGGTCGCGGCACCCAAATGTGACGTTCTAACCTTTTGGTGATTCGGGTGGGAATCTGGTTAGATTTGATATCAGCCTCGTCGTTCCCAACTCGCTTCCAACGCCTGGTTACCAAGGTAACTGCATTGATCTCCAGTCTGCCTACCCACGTTGTGAATTGATCTTAGGCAGACGAGATCAAACAATAGTTGGGGCCGTAATGCAAACAGTTCAACAGGGGTGATAACACACAAATATGCATAAAAGAAAATAAAATGAAAACTCAAAAAGTTCAAAGTATCAAAGAAAAAGGTAACAAACTTTATGTCTAGTTGTTCGATACATAGGACTGCATCTATCTCCCGACCCGTTCTGTGGATTGTGACACGTCGTTTCCGCTAGACAAGTTTTAACGCTTCAAGTTGTCTGTTCTCTAAGAAATTGGTGTTTCGGTGTGTCTTTGGACGAAAGTCGAAAAAAAACTTATTTCGGTGGTCTGGTTCTAAGTCGCTCTTCAAAATAATTGTTTTTGGGTTGAAGAGGAGTCCGGAATTTGCGTGAATTTTGGTCAGCTATCTCGAGGCGGCTTCAACTCCGGAAACTGGAGCCCGAATTCTGATTTCTGCCTGTTGGGGCTTCGCTTTTATTGACGCCGACCAAAACCGGGGTGGGTCTGTTGGCATTCGGGGGGTTCCTCGATAATTCTAAATACATATCCACCTCTTTTATTTCTGGTTAGGGATTTTCCACTCTTTTCCATTTTTGGGAATTTTTCTCACTCCCACTTTCTCACCATACTTCTGGTGGGCGTGAACTGCCCTCCCCACTTCTTCGTAGCAGCTTCTCATACTTATACTCTGGATGGGGCGTTGACAGCCTTCTTCGTGCGTCACGTGATCACTCTCGGCCAATGAGGTCTTGGTCGGGTATCTTTCCTCCTCCTTCGTGCGTCACGTGATCACCACTTGACCAAAGATGTCTTAGTCGGGCGTGAACAATCCGTGGCTTTGTTTCGGGAAAAAAATACCTTGCTTAACTAAAAAAAAATTAATTATCCCTTCTCTTTCCTTTTTCTTCCTTTCAAATCGCCGTTATCATTTCTCTAGCCACGAACGGACAATATGACATCTCTTGTTTTACACGTGGTGTTTGTCAGGTAGTTTATCGCTAATTTATCAAGATGGTTGGTTTTCGTAACATGGCTTCAGAAAAGAAATATCCCCAAAATTTTCAGTCAGTCTGTCGCCTCCAAGGAAGAAAGAAAAACACTTTTGGTTCCCATTCATTTTCCTTCGGTACATATGTCTGATAACATAATTTTATTATCGCAGGGCAAAGTTGTTTCGTCGAAAAGAATTCAGTCAGCTAGACTGCTTGGGTGGCATTTAATTTTCATATCTGTCCAAAGTCCTTTTTAGTATCCTGTTTCTTGTCACTTATCGAAATAGCATTTTCACTTGAATTTTTCCTAGGCCAGTGGTCCAGCCATTCGTGTACGCACCTAGATAACATAGCCGTTATCAAAACACATCTGGTTCCTTCTTTCTTTTCCTTTTCTTTTTTTACTCAGAAATTCCCTGTCATTGTAATGACACCTTTTTTTTTTCATTTGTTACTTATCAATATTTTCATTGTCTCTTAGCCGTGTGTGTGTCTGCTTATCACCTATGATCCGTCTCGCATTTCTTTCTGCCTTCTTTTCTTTCTCTTCCTTTCTCTTGCCTCGTAAATGGTGCCACAGCGTGTCTACGTAAATAGTTCTCGTGCGCAGTAACTGAGACAAATTCAGACAAGAAAGATCAGTTCCGAGCTTAGCTTTCTGTAGTCTTCCGCGCTTAGGTTTCCGCAGCGGATGCATGCAAACAATGCTAGTAATGGCTGCCACTAACGACGCGATTGAATCCCAAATTTCACTGTCGATAACTCCAAAACGGTAGATTTTATCAAATTTATCAAGGCAGATAAATGTAAGTATTTTGGAAATTTTTAATGCGAACTGAGCGTGGGTGTTAAATTGTAAATTAAGCGGCCATAGTTGCATAGTATAAGCTACTGGTTGGTAAATAGGCAGGGGTTAGCTAGATACCCGAGCGGAAAGGCAGAGTCGGATACGAGTATATAGACATCTATAATACCAATAATACAAACCCAACACACCTAGTCTTAACAAAACCAAGGTACACTATTTACATTGCCCATCTTTGTTGCCATATTTATCTCAACGATTCGACCGTTGCACACTCCGGCCTTCTTCAGGTGGTTGGAATATCGAACTAAAGAAGAATTAAGAGTGTGCCTGTCCAAAATTCTGTCTTGAAAAGAAGATATTCTAAAAAAAAATGTCAAGCTCAGATATTTCAGTATCTGTCTATATTTCTGAGATGAGGTATTATGTACACTATTTACATTATTCGGACTATTGTCCTTATCTTTGTCGCCATATATATTAGAACGTTTCGGCTATTGTACGCCGCAGCTTTCTTCAGGTGGTTGAAATGAACTGAACCCTTTATTTGGCTCGTTGGGGTAGACTGTTCTAGTTCCACGTGCCATATCTAATGGGTGTCAGTTATCACTTATCTCCTGTCAATTCCCCTCTCCAAGTTCTCCACTGCCTTAACCAGATATTGAACTCACACTCTTCGGGTCCTTGAGGATACATGGCACAGTGGATAAAGGCGTTAGTTAGATCCAATGACAGGACCCAAAGAGTTGTGAGTTCAATACCTGGTTAAGGTGGTGGACAACTTGGATAGGGGAATTAACAGGAGATAACTGGTAACTGACATCCATTAGACAAGGCACGCCTACCCCAGCGAGCGAAATAAAGGATTCAGTTCGACATTCCAACCACCCAAAAGAAGGCGGGGCGTACAACGACCGAAACGTTGTGATAAAACGTTTCGGCCGTTGTACGCTCCAGCCTTCTTCAGGTGGTTGGAATGTCGAACTGAACCCTTTATTTCGATCACTGGGGTAGACGGTTCTAGTTCCACGTGCCACGTTTGATGGATGTCAGTTATCAGTTATCTCCTGCTAATTTTCCCTCTGAAAGTTCTCCACTGCCTTAACCAGGTATTGAACTTTGGGTCTGTCACTGGATCTAACCAACGCCTTTATCCACTGTGCCATGTGTCCTTGAGGAAACGTTGTGACAAATATGGCGACAAAGATGAGGACAATAGTCCGACTAATGTAAATACTGTACTGTTAAACTATAACTAAAAAAAATCACAAAGATTAGACGTAATAATTATTAAAAGAAACTACAATTAATTGAAATAAGCAAAATATCATTTAACATGAGAAGAACTTAAACATCTTTTAACAAGAAAAATATATTTTCAATATACTTTAACAAAAAACAAAACAAAAAAAACAGAAACAACAACAACACAGAATGAAAACCGTATGGAAACTCTACGTACATCTTAAGATTGAAATCAATCGAAAAAAGATGACGTCAGTATGTGAGATGATTAAAAAAGAAATCACATACAAAATATAACGCGAAAACTATCAAAATAAGACGCCGGAGAAAGCAAACACCTATCTGTGTTGAAAACAACTTTAAACTCTGAAGACGACAAAAGTGGTTGAAAGTACTTGGAGATAATATTATTGGAAAATAAAACTATAATCTTGAAACATCGATAAAAACACTTACAATAAAACAAAAAAGTAAGTAAATAAATAAAATTTCCTCAAAGAAATATTTCCGTGGTGTTCAATCAAATATGCAAAAAGAGAATTTAGTGCAAAAATATACAAACAAACACAACATACACACACACACACACATATATATATATATATATATATATATATATATATATATATATATATGGCAAGGTATCAGTTGTCTCCATTAACGGTTTTTTTTTTCTCTAATTTATATACGCACACACACACACACACACACACATATATATATATATATATATATATATATATATATATATATATATATATATATATATATATATATATATATATATATATATATATATATATATATATATATATATATATATATAACAAAGTGGCGCATTTCGTCCTTTAGGACTTCATCGGACGAAATGCGTCACCACTTTTTACACTTTGTCATTTATTTTCCTTCAGTTCCGTTCTTGATATATGGAAATATATATCGTTATCTCTCACACACATATACACACACAGACGCACAATACATACATATACGCACACATACATGCACACAAACACACACGCACATGTGTGTGTGTGTGTGTGTGTGTGTGTGTGTGTGTGTGTGTGTGCAAATGCAGACAAAACGTATCTTATCCGACGCGTTTCGTCCTATTATGGATTTTATCACACACACATATATATATATATATATATATATATATATATATATATATATATATATATATATATATATATATATACGTGTGTGTGTGGTTGTGAAAGCAGACAAAAGAAAAATGTATCTTTTCCGACGCGTTTCGTCCTCTGATGGACTTTGTCATGGTAAATGTAAGGATTCTATTTTGCAAAAAGCATTTATAAACAGAAGTCAAAATGTCGTCAGTTTTTCAGAAGTTTCAAATTCATAAACGCTTGTGAATATACATCAGGCTAACTGGAGGTCAAGGTCAATTATGGAGGACATTAAGCCATGTATGTTTATATATATATATAAAGTAAGTGATATATATATATATATATATATATATATATATATATATATATAAAGTAAGTAAAACTGTGGTTGATTTTTTATAATGTAATTCAATTTTATATTACTTTATTTTTGAGAAATTAACTGATGCATTAATCGATGTTTTGAATCTTAGAATTAACTATTTATATCTGAATTTTTACATATCTCTCTATCTTTTTTAATAATGTTCACCCAATACAAGGCCCGGGAGCCACTCAAGGTAGAGGATTACTTCATGGAGTGGTATTAACGTAACAAAGGGCAAGCTATACAGAAAAAATAACAGCTAATTCTAAACTTGAAGATTTAACTAGGAAACACAATTTCAACGTTCACATGGAGACGTTAGTAGTATAATGTTAAACAGTACCGTACAGAAAATGGGGAAAAGGGTGCGCGGGCCCCTGGCGTCAAAATCGAGAGGGCATCCAACCAAAAATTTAGTTTATATATAATTTGAATAAAGTGTTTATTTTATGTTTCTACTCTTTTTACATATCCTCCATTTCTCAGTATTAGGCCCTATAGCCTCGCCTCCTACTTGAGTCTTATGGGCATACAATCAAAGAGTTGTCCCCGGGTATCACCAAATCTTTGGACGTCACTGAAGTTAAAGTAGACTTTAGAAGGAACCGGTAACTATAAACTTAAACAGTGATAAACCTATACTCCTTTTCAAGCATTCGGGAGGGCTGTGAAACAGACGATAAACAAGCCTATCTATCTATCTATCTATCTATCTATCTATCTCTCTCTCTCTCTCTCTCTCTATATATATATATATATATATATATATATATATATATATATAAGGCAGGATGGGTGTGTGTATGTGTGGGTGTGTGTAACGAATGTACGGTCGCAATTTTCGATGGATTTCCACCAAAATGCACATGCTTGAAGTTAGCGGGAAGGCCAAGACCGACTTTGCATTTCCCAACTCTCATCGATAGCTGAAATAATCGATTTTTTCATGCTTCTACGGCAGTTTTCATGTAGTTTGCGGCCATTTTCTACTGGCCAGAGTGAGAGCCTATAGCTGGCTGCCACGAATAGGCAGGAAGATTCTATTGGCCAGCGTGAGAGCCAACAGCTGACTGACACGAATGTTAACTAGCATGCTAGCATGCAAAAAAAAATCGATAGCTGTATTCGTCACAAGTGGGAAAATTTAAATCTGCTTTGCACTTTACTCCAATTGGCTCATTCGCTTGCTTAAACTCAACGTTGATTCTGATTCCGCAGAACTGGGTTGGGTGTGAAAAAGTATTTGTTGTTAACATTCTTTTTTCATTCGGTTTTCCAGTTACGAGTCCTTTTTAAAGCTGATCGTTTTGTGTTCATTTTGTTTAGTTCTTTTTCGTAACAGATTTAATGTTTAGTATAGAGCTTAGAAAAAATTCGCAGTGTGAGACAGGCAAGAAATAAGGCATGTAGCAACATTAGCACGGCAAAGGGCACGCACGGGCAACGCCAGGCCATGCTGCTAATATATATATATATATATATATATATATATATATATATATATATATATATAAATATATATATATATATATATATATGTATGTATGCCGGATGTAACAGCATAATTGTCCATCACACGAAATGTTTAATATCTAAAAAAACACCAAGCTAATTGAGTTTCTTTTTCCTCGTTTTCAGATAAGAAGTTTAGCCATTTTGACACCATTTGTTGTAAGAATCATTGGAAAACCCTTTGAGTTATTCAGCTAGAAAGAGAACAGGTTAAAAGCGTTTTGTGTCAAACACACTGCCTTCCCAAATGAGCAATGGTGAGAGGACAAAATTATTCAGGCCTTAAGTATTGGTACCTACATTCATACTATGGCTTCCATCTTCAAAGTCCATTCAAGAATCATCAAAAGAACGGTGAATAATTTTTAAAAAAGGAGGGTACATAGGAAAACTGGAGCAGGAGGTCACAACAGCAATAGTGTTCATTATTTCAACTTAGAACTAAAGAGATAAATTAGAAAAAAATCCAGCATAAAAATCAAAGCCTGAGACGCCTGGCAGGTGAGAGAGGAGTTTCAGCTATGATAGTTCAAAGAGCACTGAAAAAGACTTGAAACCTGTGAGGCACCTTGTTACTCCAGGATAGAAAGTTAGAAGGTTAGAGAGGGCGAAGATCATCTTGAATAAGTTGGAAAATGATTCTGGAAGGAAAAAAAATATACATTTGAACTCTATTTCAATACGTCATGAGCTCTCGATCCTTAGCTATGATTAAATTATTGATGAAAATGTTCTTTTTGTTTATGACCGATTTCGTCACGATACTTCTGAGGGGCTTGGAGAGTAAATATACATTCTCATTGTCGAATACTGTTATAAAATCCTTGGAGAATTCCAGTAAGATATCTTTAATTATTTCCATGTTACTAAGTTCCCATGCGTAATCTAACAAATGGACAATTTTCCTTTTACATGATTTGGACAATTTTGCTGTTACATCCAATATACTGCTCTCTCTCTCTCTCTCTCTCTCTCTCTCTCTCTCTCTCTCTCTCTCTCTCTCGACATATATATATATATATATATATATATATATGTAACAGTAACAGTAACCTCTTCCCACAATCCTCAATCTTGTTACATATACGACCTATATATATATATATATATATATATATATATATATATATATATATATATATATATATATTCATGAATCATTCATACAAAAAAACAGATATAAAGCTAATGATTTAAATGGCGGGAATACATGTTCGCAAACAAATTTAATAAAAGTATAATACAGGTTCGGGGTTAATGTACTTTATCAAATTTGTTTTAACATGTATTCTCGCCATTTAATCATTAACTTATATCTGTTTTTTGTATGAATGATTCATGTAATATATATATATATATATATATATATATATATATATATATATATATATATATATATATAATTTAAATAAAGTACAAAGTAAGCAAATCCTAAGGGAGTGTGAAATGCAATAGAAATGCAATTTTTAAAATGATTTTATGAGTTATATGCATTATACAAAAGCGTTTGATAAATACGTCCCAAAGAACTATTGCGGGTAACCTCGAAATGTTTAGTAAAGACTAATCTAGAACGTATACTGGCAGCGAACCGTTATGTGCCATGCGTGATACACGCTTAGGCAATCATGTGTCTTTCGAGGCAGAATTTTTCCCCGCAGTCAGTTGCCATTTCTTTCTGCGGTAGACCAGTTGCCATCCAAGGCTATAGAGCCCTGTCTGTCCTGCTATTTACCCATAGCTGAGGAGAGAAGAAGAGGATTCCTACCTTTCCCAAGTCTATTAGCATGTAAGTGAATGTAATGGAATCGACTGAATTCGAACTCGGCTCTCCGATTCCTCATTCCTCCCTGTGCCTACATATATATATATATATATATATATATATATATATATATATATATATATATATATATATATATATATATATATATATATATATATATATATATATATATATTTTTCCTTTAGCTGTATCGTATGAATACGCCATACATACAGTTTTGAATTCAGAGTTACTTACTCCTAGACCGGTTGCCAACCAAGGCTAAAGAAGAAGAAAAGGATTTATACCTTTCCCAAGTGAATGGAATGGATCCGAATGGAACTCGAACTCGGCTCGCCGATTCCTCAATCCGAGTCGCTCTCCATTATTCCACCGTTTTCTAACAGAGGACGGAACGTGCGACATTGGAATCAGGACAGGCATTGGGATAAGTCCGGGGATGATTTCGCGAATATTTTGGGGGTATAAGAAAACTTGGCCCCCTTAAACTTCGGCATCTGGAATGAACTAGCCAGAAAAGTTTGTGATATGCCCCGAAGTAAACTGCTGACCCTCAAAAATCCATCAATAAACCTGGATGAAGAACATTGATGAAGAATTCATTCAAAAAGCTTGTGGTACATTCGGGAAGGCGGTTGAGGATATCATTGCAAAAGGCGGAGCAACTTTTGATGCCTCACAATTTGGAATACTTAGAAATAAATGCTGGAATTTAAGCTTCCATTTAAACTTTACAATTATTTCGAGCAGTCACAAATATTTCTCTGTTGTGATCAGAATTATCAGGCTGTTACAACAGGAAAAAATGATTCTTATGGTCTATAGCGACTGAACAGGCTGGTGTGAACCAAGGGGAAGATTGTGTTTTCACCTGATATTTGCGAAAAAATACAAAACCATCAATGTCGGCTTTAACCCAATTCTCAATAGGATGGTTAAGAATATCAATCCAACGGTATTTTGTATAATGTCACGATATATATATATATATATATATATATATATATATATATATATATATATATATATATATTCGACTCTCCCATCGAATTCGACGTATGAGGGTCAAGCAGATCAGTTCCCAGAAAACCGACAGCCCGACACCAGCACATGTCATTTGATTATAGTGGTAAAGGTTTTGTGCAGAACCATTCACACGTTTGAAGGGCCGAATACAGAGATCTGGCGCACTACGTGTCACAAGATCCCCAGAGTTGTCCTTCTTCTAGACCAGTTGCCATCAAGGCTATAGAACCCAGTCTGTCCCAGTATTTATCCATACATGGAGGGAGAAGAAGAGGATTCATACACTTACCAAAGGGTATTAGAACATAAGTGAATTTAAATGACTGGAATTCGAACTCGGCTCTCCGATTCCTCAATCAAGCCACTATCCATTACTCTACCGTGCCTCTCTCTCTCTCTCTCTCTCTCTCTCTCTCTATATATATATATATATATATATATATATATATATATATATATATATATATATATATATATATATATATATATGACGATCTGTTTAGGTGAAACCTGGGTAGGTTTGTCTAGCTCACTAGGTTTTTATATATATATATATATATATATATATATATATATATATATAGTTTTAGAGTATATTATATTTATGGATTAAATTAAAGTGCTCAATATCAGGGATAGAGCGTGGATATATATATATATATATATATATATATATATATATAAGCACTGTTGGGAATAAATTAAGGACTGGCAGAAAATGGTTTCTTTCTGAGAGAATGGAAAGGAAAATTGTTAGAGAATTCTCACTTAACGACAAAAAACAATATGAATTATGTAATGACATCAGGGCTTACTGCATCGACGAAGACACCCACTAGATGCTTTCATCAAGCAGGACTTCGGGCTTAACGCCCAAGAAAAATTCCCTTGCTTAAGTTTAAACACCTAAGATGCAGGTTAGCTTATGCTAGAAGCCATGTAGAACAGCAAATTTTGGAACTTTGTCAAATGTTCAAATGAAACCAAACCAGAATTACTTGTTAACATGAACTTCCATTATATGTAGAGGAAAGTGAATGAAGCCCACAAACCAAAAAATACCCTCCCTATAATCAAGAATGGTGTTGAGAGCATTCTGCTCGGGGATGTGTTGCTGATTCAGGCCTAGAACTAGTGACAGTACTGGGTATCATGGATAAAGAGCAGTATTTGACTATTCTTAAAAATAATATACAACAAAGTGCACGAAAGCTGTCTATGGGACGTCAATGGACATTCCAACATGACAATGATCCGAAACACAGAAGGAATTGTTGCAAAATACTAAGATGAGAGCAAAATTAAAGTATTGACGTAACCCGCACAAAGTCCTGACCTGAAACCCATTGAAAATTTATGGGTATATTTGAATAAAAAAGTAAGAGAAAGAAGTCCTTCACATTTGGAGGAACTAGAAGCTGTTATTACCAAGGAAAAATGGAGTAAAATAGCTATCAGTATGTGTATTGATCTTGTAAGGAACTATCAAAAATGGTTAAAGGCAATAATCAAGAATAAAAGTTGCACATTTGATTACTGAGGGAAGAGGGCCAAAAATTTTGTTCTATGTTAGATTTTTTTTGGTGGTTTTGTATTATTATTTGACATTAAAATCAAAATATTTTGAGAGCATCAATGCGCATTCTTTCAAATCCATTATTGGTTCATTTGAGAAAAAATTCACATGAAGTTTCCATAAAAATCAGAGGTTTTTTGTCCACAAATTATATACATATATATATATATATATATATATATATATATATATATATATATATATATAGTTGTGGACAAAAATTCACATGAAGTTTCCATGAAAAAAATCAGAGGTTTTACAGCTTTATTTGTAATTATGGAAGTGGGTGAATAATTTTGTCCACAACTTATATATATATATATATATATATATATATATATATATATAGAAAGATAGATAGATAGATAGATAGATAGATAGATAAGATAAATATATATATATATATATATATATATATATATATATTTCAATTAAAGGTGCAGCTATAATTTATAAATTCATGAATCATTCATACAAAATCATTAACCTCTATATTTGTTTTTGTATGAATGATTCATGAATTTATATATATATATATATATATATATATATATATATATATATATATATATATATATATATATATTAAAAAAGAAAGAACAGTAAAGATATATAATCCGGTGTTCTTATTGATTTTTTTATTTTATCTTTACAAAACAGTGCTCAATGTAAATTTACAGAGTATAAATATTACAAATTAACTGATTTAAAATATGGTTTCTTCGCTACACAGCAACTAACAGTTCTGTTTCATCTTCAAGCGAATTTTGGAATATATCATTTTTATATTTACTAAGTTATAAACGTACATACAATTCCTAATTTTTTGTTTCCAAGGATACAGAGAAATCCAATCATTTAGACAGGGGCGCGATATATATATATATATATATATATATATATATATATATATATATATATGTGTGTGTGTGTGTGTGTGTGTGTGTGTGTGTGTTATCATAATCTTAATTTTAGTCGATAACCATATTTAAATAGACGTTCTGTTTATTTTAACGTTTAAAGTGATAAAAATGTTACGGATTAATTAGTACAAAAATTAATATATATATATATATATACATATATATATAAGCAAATATATGGATATAGATCCGACAGTATGAAGAAAAATATATACGGAAAAAACAAACAAAAATCCTTATATACAATTATGCTGTTTTAATGTTAATATGTCAACGTCGGACGTTTCGGTCTAATAAACCATTTTCAGGACATATTCATAAATTATAACATTATCAATACAACATGACAAAGACGATGTACATTAGAACAAGACTTATCCAAACAGATAACTCAAAGTTTCATAAGATCAGCGCTCCGTTTAAAACATGGTCACGTTGTCGTCACGTGGGCGACGCTGTGAAAACGTATTTCTAAAATTTGAGTGTTTTGAATGAAAAATGAAAAGAATTCTATTTTGATCTAAAATGTATATGTACGCTTGTATATATATACACCGGGTGTAACTGCCAAATTGTCTAAATCATATAACAGAGAAAATTGTCCAATTGTTAGATTAAGCTTTGAACTTGGAAATGATTAAAGATATCTTACTGTATTTCTCTGAGGTTTTTATAACACTATTTGACTATACTTTGAAAAATAAGAATTTATTTAGATTTACGTTAAAATGATGATCCTTCTTACTGATGGTTCTTTAATAGATTTTGAAGATGGATGCAGTGTATGAATGTTGGCACCATAAATGAAAGCCAGAATTATCTTTTTCCTCTCACCATTGCTCAGTTGGGAAGACATAATGGGTCTGGGACAAAACGATTTTGAATTTTTACCTAAATAAATTAAAGGGTTTTTCAGTGATTCTTACCACAAATGGTGTCAAGATGGAAAAAAAAACTTTGAAAAAAAAACTCAATAAGGTCCGTGGTGTTTTAGATATTAAACTTTTTTACTATGGACAATTAACCTGTTACACCAGGTAAAAAAACATATATATATATATATATATATATATATATATATATATATATATATATATATAAAAGAAAAGAGGTTGTAGTGTTTCCGACGAGAGAAAAGTATATATATTAAAAAGAAGAGAAGAGAGGTGTCGCAAACGTTTTTGGTTGTAATGTGGATTTTTTTAGAAAAAAATATTATGCTTTATTTTCCATGCTATCCAGGATTTCGAGAGAATTGTCAATGAAAATAACTTTTACCGATTTTTCTCCTCTTGACCGCTGTTATCACATTGGCTGACAAGTAGGACTGCTCACAAAAGGTTAATGCCAAGATTCCGTACTGTATTCTGTTCTTGCTGTTCAAATTCCAGGATCATTTCGGTATCGCCTTATGTGCGTGTGTGTGTGTTTGGCTGTGTATGAACGCCCACACCAGCTTGTGTGTGTGTGTGTTTGTGTAAAGGAAGAAGACAAGAAAGAAAAAATACACAAGATCCACAAAACAAACGCGAACGCACTAATTCAAGACGAGCGTAAAACCCACACACTGATGAAACCAGTACAGGCCTACGTGCGCAAACGTTAACGCATGCGCACTCCCTTATGAACTAGCCAGTCATATAATCAAATGTAAGGTTCTTAACTAATAAGCATGCCTCGTTGAGTATAAAGGACATGGCTGTCTTCTTTATAGTCACATAGAAAATTTTAAATCGGATAATACATTACACATACTCACGCGAAAACACGCCATCAAGCCTTTATAACAGATTCAACGCCGGTGGCAGTGCTGCCCTTTAGGCAGAAGTCAGGAGCGCTAAGCGCCCGTGAATCGACAGCAATAATCATTGGTCGAGTAGAAAGGAAATATTTGAGAAACTCAGATAATAGCATAAGGATTTGCTATTAATTTAAAAAAAAAAAACATTTTTTTAAAATAAACTGTACGATTCAAAATTGACATTTTTATTACTTTCAGTCTTATTTCGGGAGATAACCGTATTTGAATAGAAGCTATGTTATTTATTAATCAATATTTCTTACGTCTATCGATCTAATGACAGATTTCAATA
This sequence comes from Acanthosepion pharaonis, assembly GCA_903632075.3. NCBI lineage: Eukaryota > Metazoa > Mollusca > Cephalopoda > Sepiida > Sepiidae > Acanthosepion > Acanthosepion pharaonis. The sequence goes on from CAHIKZ030000461.1 coordinate 818,271, forward strand.
CTCATAAAAGAAAATTCCCCCACCCCAGGCAGGATTCGAAACTGCGTGCCTCTGTTCGCGAGTACACAGGCCGGTAAATGTAATAAATACAGCTTGAAATAAACGGAGCGTCTATTCAAATAATGGGCATCCACTGCAAATTACGTTTGAAGTAATAAAAATGTCGGATTAAAAAATAAAATCTATTAATTTTTAGAAGTAGATAGACTATGAATAAACAACAAACTAAAAGCATGCATATATATATATATATATATATATATATATATATATATATATAAGTTATTAGGAGGATTTGATAATTATATTTAAGTAATTCATCGAGTCTGAAAGAAACCTCAACAGAATGCAGAAAGCACTGGACGGCCATTTCGTTTTTGAACAGTTGGTATGATGTTTGTTCGACAACCTGTCAAGGTTTCGATTCTCGGTAATGGATGCGCACTGCTGATGAGTCCCAAATATAGGAAGAAACGGCCGTCCAGTGCTTTCTGCATTCTGTTGAGGTTTCTTTCAGACTCGATGAATTACTTAAAATATATATATATATATATATATATATATATATATATATATATATATATATTAGTAGTAATAATCTTATAAGTATAAGAATTTATACTCGTCCGGAAAACCTTCGGTGTCTTGATTTGCGAATAATCAAACCAATACCAAAGGGAAAAAAAGGTATAAAAAAAGAAAGAACCAAGAACATGTACGTTAGCCGAAAATAATCGTCCAGCATGCAAGTCCAAAGCCCAAAGAAAAAAAACCCGATACGAGTAAGTAAAATAACTAAATAAAGTGCTCGATACAGTAAGGAGAGCAGGCCTAGTTAAAGCTAGAGAGCCAGACAAACCTACCAAGGTTTCACCTAAGCGGATCGTCAGGGAAGGCTGGCTAAAAAGGTAACGTGAGAACGGAATATTTATAGACTATAAACATAAAATCATTAACACGTGACCAAAATTTGAAAAAAAAGTGGGGGAGAAAAATCAGATCAACGTCTCCAGATGCCCTGATCTATCCCGTAACCTTCTCTTCATCCTTTCCTCTATCACTCCTATTTGCTCTCGCTCCAACTCTCTGTAACCCCTTGCGTGCTAGTGACTTCCCGCCTTGCTTGGGGTGAAACGCTTAAAAAACAAAACAAAAAAATCATATATATTAAGAACAATGCGCTCAGAATCTCATACAAAACTGATCTATGTATACAAATTAAATATATCACGACCCTTCATTGCTTGGATAGGCGCGTAGTCCATGTGATATCCACGCGGAAAATCTAATTCGTATGTCGAAATCAAATTCCAACACATTTTTACCATTTTAAAAAAATAGCCTTTAAACATTAGAATTAGATTTTTCAGTGTGACCACATTGCTACAGAATGTGACACATGTTCGCTATTTAAAATGGTTTTAACGACAATACCGTGGAAAGATGTTTCAAGCTCCCCCGGTACTTTTCCTTTGGGGGCCGCCTCAGGCGCCGGCTAATGATCCCTCAGCCTCTTCTCCCAGGGGAGGTACTGCTGAGGGATAGCCCCACTGTGTTGCGAGCTTAATATTAATTTGAACTAGTGAAGAAGACCGCCATAACAAACCCTGTTAAACGCCTTCAAGATGTCCAAACCTGAGCTTCATCACCATTATTATATCAAGTTTCGTAGACTCTTTAAACAATAGCTGTTACATCAATAGTTGACCTAGAGAAACCAAAGTTCTGAA
>CAHIKZ030000461.1:825000-835000 GCA_903632075.3 Acanthosepion pharaonis
AGAAAAGAGTTAAGAAAGAAAGAAAGAAAGAAAGAAAGAAAGAAAGAAAGAAAGAAAGAAAGAAAGAAAGAAAGAAAGAAAGAAAGTGAGAGAGAGGAGGCAGAAAGGTTATCAAGATATGAGAAAAGTGTGTAAATGTTAGTATGGAGAAAAAAGTTAAGAAAGAAAGAAAGAAAGAAAGAAAGAAATAAAGAAATAAAGAAAGAAAGAAAGAAATAAAGAAAGAAAGAAAGAAAGAAGTAAAGAAAGAAAGAAAGAAAGAAAGAAATAAAGAAAGAAAGAAAGAAAGAAAGAAAGAAATAAAGAAAGAAAGAAGATTACTGATGTGAAAGAAATAATGAAAAAAAGCATATGAAAATAAGTAGCTAACAAAGAAAAATAAACGAATGAAAAGCGTCAATGAAAAAAAGAAAAGTGAGAACGGGAGAGAGAGAAAGAGAGAGAGAGAGTAACAAACAAAAGTGAAAATAATAAAGAAAAGCATACAAAAGAAAGAATGAATGTTGTATATGAATATGAAAGAAAGAAAAATAGGAGAGAGCAAAGCACATTTCGAAAAGAAAAAAAGAAAGAAAATTTGTATTAAAAAGTAAACAAGAATAAAGGAAATGGCCAAAAAGAACAAAAATATAAAAAAGATAGAACGAAAGAAAGAAGTTGTGTATTACAAAGAAAAAATGAATGAAAAATATAGAAAGAAAGAAAGAAAGGAGGAAAAACAAGAAAGAAAGAAATTAAGAAAAAAGAAAGAAAAGATAATTGTCCATCAATATTTAAGAAACAGAGGAAATTGTTTATATTAAAACGAAACAATGAAAACAGGAAAGTTTTTAGAAGGAAAATTTACAAAAAACGAAAGCCGTTTACTAAAAAGGAAAGAAACAAGTTTCGTATATGGTAGTAAACAAGAATGAAGGCAAGAAAATGTCATAAAAAGAATAGAAATATGCAGATGAAAGAAAGAACTTTTGTATTCGAACGAAAAAAGAATGAAAAAAAAATGGGCAATTGTAGAAAGAAAGAAAGAAAGAAAGAAAGAAAGAAAGAAAGAAAGAAAGAAAGAAAGAAAGAAAGAAAGAAAGAAAGAAAGAAAGAAAGAAAGAAAGAAAGAAAGAAAGAAAGAAAGAAAGAAAGAAAGAAGAGAACGGGAAACGTTAAAGAGGAAATAGAAAACCGGGAAGAAAATGCAAATCTAAATGAAAAGAGAAAATCTGAATAAAAAAGAGAGTGCGTAAAATGAGGAATATTAATAATATAGAGACGTATGCCAAAGAAAAGAGAAATAGTTAATTAAAAGAAAAAAGCGGGGAAAGAGAGATAAAGAAAAAAACAAACAAAATAACATCGCTTGAAAGTTACAAAAAAAACGAAAGAAAAAGTTTTAAGCAAGGAAAGAAAAAAGAATATGTATACAAAAAAAATAAGCCAACAAGGAAAAAAGAAAATAGACAAATGAAAACGCGCCCTTTTGTGCTTTGTTTTGGCTGGGGACTGACTTTTATGAACGAATATGAATTTGTCTAATTAACGAAAAATAGTGTATGATTTTCTGCAGTAGTTCAGAATTCTTTTGTCAGAAACGAACAGCCGGCAAATGAAGGTAGCAGACGACAGTGTTATCACTGAATGATAAGAGCAGACAACACTGCAAAAGCGCAAAGGCGCACCATCTTGCAAGAGAAGCGGCCATGCCAACTGAGGGAATTTCAGGCAAAAATTAAGCTGATCTTGAAAACAGATGTACAACTAAATTACCAGACTATTTAATGTCTTTGGCAGACATTAGCAATAGCTTGACATAGTTATGTGCAAATAAAAGAACTAATAATTTATGCTTTCTATATATAAATTTGTAGTTCTGCGTATATACACAGGCATTCGATTTTTTTTTTCGAGAAGACAGTAACTTTCAGAGACTTTGTATTATACATCAATTATCTTAAACTGAAATAATACATATATCTGTCTCTCTATTTGCCCAAGTGCAAAAGCAGTACAAGAAGTTTCCTCCTCCTCCTCCTCCTTCTTCTTCTTCTTCTTCTTCTTCATCATCCTCCTCCTCATCATCATCTTCTTCTTCCGCCTCCTCATCTTCTTCCACCTCCTCTTCCTCCTTCTCCTCTTCTACTTCTTCCGCCTGCTCCTTCTTCTTCTTCTTCCACCTCTTCTTCTTCTTTTTCTTCCTCTTCCGCCTCCTCCTCTTCTTCCACCTCCTCTTCCGCCTCCTCTTCTTCTTCTTCTTCCTCCTCCTCCTGCTCCTCTTCTACTACTTCTTCTTCTTCTTCCACCTCCTACTTCTCCTCATCCTCCTCTTCTTCTTCTTTTTCTTCTTCCGCATCCTCCTCCTCTTTTTTGTTCCGCCTTCTCCTCTTCTTCCACCTCCTTCTCCTCCTCCTCCTCCTCCTCCTCTTCTTCTTCTTCTTCTTCTTCTTCTTCTCTACATCGTGTAACTTCAAGACGTAGACTTTCCTCCAGAAAGTGACTCGTTGCGCCTTCTCGGGTCACTTCCTCCGTTGACATGAAGTGAAAAAACTATATTGAATCCATTGCTAGATCCGCTGCCAGGAAAGTTGTTTCACTGTGTCGAGCTAAACAATTTTTCTCTCCAGAATCTATCCTACATATCTATAAGTCTACTATTCACCAATGCTTAGAATATTGCTGCAGATATGGTCCGGTGCCCTTGCTATTTACTTTGAACTCCTTTATAAAATCCCAAAAATCTGCAATATTATTGGTCCGGATCTGGCAGCTCAGCTCTAGTCACTTCCCCACTGCCATAATGTTGCCTCTCTGTAAATACTTTCATGGTAATTGTTCGAATGAGCTCTTCGCTATAGTATCTGGAGTTTTTTTTCTTTTTAATTTAAGCGCAGCACTAGACTGGCGTCGAGATCTCATCAATTTACAGTTGAACTGGATAGAGGTGGTCGTAAATTCTATGCTAACAGTTTCTTTTCTAACACTTCTCGCTTGTGGTACTCCCTTCCAACTCTAATCTGCAAAAATTTAAATGCAATGCAGTCGCTATCTACTGTTTCATTTTTTCTTTTTTTTAATTAAATTAAAATAATTATTAAAATTTAAACTTGTGTGTGTGTGTGTGTGTGTGTGTGTGTGTGTGTGTGTGTGTGTGTGTGTGTGTGTGTGTGTTCCTGATCAAACTGGACTCATAAATAATTACATCGGTTACACAACTACATGCTTATCCAGACGCCTTACGTTACACCTATCTGATCACAGCTCCATTAGAACCCATTTAAACACACACACACACACAAATTTACCAGACTCCATTAAAAACATACTAGTAGAAAACACAAATATATTAACTGCATCCACCTGTAAAAAAAATACTAAACATAATGGAAGCTTTAATAATAAAAAAGAAAAAAAACAACTCTTAACAATATTAACTACGAACAAGGCCACAATGTGCTAACCGTATTCGGAAATTAAAACATCCCTACAACACACTAAAACATACACATAATGCACACACTCAGTTAAGCTGAAAAATCGAATAATCCTTGATAATGGCTAAAGGTATAGCCGAAAGCGCTCGGAACTATTAAACATTTGGACAGTTTTTACACACTCTTTGTCCAGAAAAGAAAGCTCTTGTTTAAACACAAGAAAAATTAAATAAAATGCTCAACCGTAGTAACTTGTATGTCGTTTTTTAATGAAACATATATATATATATATATATATATATATATATATATATATATATATATATATATATAATAAAAAGGCTTAAACACTAATATTCCATTTATTCCATTGGAATTGTAAATTCGATCCAATTCATCAGACCTACAAATTCAAAAAGAAAACAGAAAAAAACAACTCCGGGAATAAAAAATAAAATTTATTGAGAGTGTATGTATGAGAGTGTGGGACGAATGTTGGAGTAAATGAAAGCTATAGAGAGGGGTAACACACGAGAGAAGAACAGGAAGGTCTAAAGATGAAGGAGGGATTAAAATTTAACAGAGTTTTAAAGAGAGAGAAATATGAATATACTCAGATGTCTAATACATTAGGATACATTTTGTGGTGACATACACACACAATAGACGATCTAATCTTAAAGATCAGAACATGAGAAAGGTAGAGGAAAAGCAAAGAAAAAGAGGCGGGGGAGAGAGATGGGGTGGGGGGGGGTGAACTAAAACCGAAGGGCATTTATAAAAGGGCCGCTTGTGTAATCAAGAAAATTTAACAAAAGTAATATCGACTACAGGTTACAAATCAAATATAAACATATTAAAAAAAAAACAAACATAACGATTATCTAATCTAGCAAGGACCTATATTTCTATGTTCAAGAACACATGCATATACACACATACACAACGACATATTTATATCCTTACTCTGTCCCGGACATTAAGTCCTACCTGGATTCTATCCTCTTGGATTTAGTTTTTTATATATATTTATATATATTTTAGATATATGATTGTATATGTATGTGTATATTTGCCACTAATATTATATATATATATATATATATATATATATATATATATATATATATATATATATATATATATAAACAATTAATTAAAAACTCTTAAAAAACTCTACATATATATATATATATATATATATATATATATATATATATATATATATATATATATATATTGAAATTTTATAATGCTATATTAATAATTCTAGTATAAAATATATTAGCTGATTCTATTGTTGGTAATTTTTTTATACAAAAATGTATTGCTGGTAATTTTATTATAAAACAGTATTTTTATACTTTCATAGTGTTTTGCTTTTGTTTGGTAGCTCACTATTATTAGGGATGAGTAGTTCATTTGTTCGTTGTTTTTGTTTAGCGATTTATCAACCGCTATGGTTTCTTTAATGGTAACCATTTGAACCTTTTCAACTACAGATGTTTTGAACGCAGTTTTATACTTTCAGGGTACAGGCCTGTTTTTTAGATATATATCTTGTAGATGATAAAATCTATTGGTATTTTTTTTAAATATTTATTTCTGCTAATTTCTCTAGAAAAATATCTTGTTAATAATTATTTTATAAAAATGTATTGTTTATTTTAGACTTCTTTTTTAATTTTGCAGTAATTGTCATTTTGCTATAAAAATGTATTTTTTAATTTTCCTTATTATTTGCCCATAGTTGGGACCCTTAACAGGTGCTGCCACCCGAGTCAGGGTGAACCGGGGAACAACAGCAGTTAAGAGGTGTTTCTCTGTTCCTCAAAACCTCCAATCTCCTGATCAGAGGCCTTGCTGCCGGATGTAGTTTATCGTCATACCTAGGACTACGGTTGGCATAAATTTGTTAAAGTGGACATCAAATGAGTTAAGATGATACCTTATACTACTTTTATTTATTGATTGATTTCCAAATATTTCAAAGCGTCCAAGATCTGCGGAATTGATAAAGTCCACAAGGCGCTTGAAGTCCATTCATTTAATTTTCAATCTTATTGAAGTTCGGGGTTTGTCACTCTGTCATCTCACAACTTTAATCTTCTTTTCTGAAGTCAACCTCTAGCTTAACTTTGATCTGTTCTTTGAATATTTGTAATATTGAAAGATGATATTTCTTCTCGTGTTTTGGCTTTCGTATAATTAGTACTATTTGTACGTTCCCCTGTTACGATGAAAAGCCTTTCACCATTTCGATGACAAAGATAGAGAGAGAGAGGGGGGAAAAAAAGCCAAATTAATTGACCGCCCGCTAACAAACCTGAGAGTAGACATTTTGTTTTTGTGCGATGAGTGATGTTCTTTTTTACCTAAAGCAGACTTTCGAATAAGACCTTCAGTTTCACCTTCCTTGTAGATAACTAAGCTGGCAGTACGTCGCTGCTAAACACACACACACACACACACACACACACACACACACACATATTTATGTATTTAGGCAGCAAATTCTCTTTTAGACATGTCCGATTAAATATATTAGAGACATTACGTCTACTTATTTTCAATAAAATCCGTTCATACTCACGGATAACCTTCCGGGTATTGCAATTAAATGATGTAAAATATGCTATAAATATGAAAATCTTTTTTTTTTATTTTCCATTTCCCAAGTCATGAATATCCCAAAACAGTTTTGTTTTACTACTTACACCCAGGAACATTAATTTTTTTTTTTTACTACGTACAAACCTGAAGATCATTTCGGAAGAAGATCGAAATAACTTGGGAAATGGAAAATAAAAACGATTTTCATACTCATAGCTCATTAGGATATATATATATATATATATATATATATATATATATATATATATATATATATATATATATATATATATATATATATATATATATATATATATATATATATATATATATATATATATATATATATATATATATATATATATATATATATATATATATATATAATATATAAATAATTATAAAAAAAATAAATAAATAAATAAAGTGGATATTAAGCTAACACCCAGAGTCAACAGTTTGTTTCATGCTTATATATATATATACTGGTGACAATTGAAGATAAGTCCCAGACCTGACAATCAGTTCAAGCATGAAACAAACTGTTGACTCTGGGTGTTAGCTTCAATATCCACTTTATTTATTTATTTATTTTTTTATAATTATTTGTACGTATATATATATATATATATATATATATATATATATATATATATATATATACCAATTCATATCAAGAATATCAAGAAGGAATATTTGACCACTTAGTGAGATTTTTAAAAAGGGCCGATCGAATATTAAACCTATATTTTTTTATATATATATATATATATATATATATATATATATATATATGTTTGTGTGTGAGCCTTTTTTTTTTTGTGTGTATGTGTACGTGACCATTTAATTAATACTAATCCATTTATTTTATATATATATATATATATATATATATATATATATATATATATATATATATATATATATACTAGCAGTATGGCCCCGTTGTGCTTGATTCAAAAAATAGTACGACGAATACAGCAATCGCTATCAATTGACTTAAAATATTTTTGCCCTTCCTTGCCTTTAGAGGAGTGCCCTTTGCCGTGCTGATGTTGCTACTTGCCTTACTTCTTGCCTATCTCACACTGCCAACTTTTTCTAAGCTCTATAGTAAACATTAAATCTGTTACGAAAAAAGAACTAAACAAAATAAACACAATATGATCAGCTTTAAAAACCGGAAAAAAACATTTTTAAGGGTTGACCGATTGTCGATTTGCACTCTGTTTGGGGGGTTCTCAGAGTTGAAACTTCACATGATGACTCCCAATGGCCTCTTCATAAATCCGCTCGGTTTTCGCTAAAAACCGATATGCGGTTCAGACGCAATCTGGGCGTATCGGTTTTTCGGTGTTATCGATTTTCTGTTCTGTTTAGGGGTCCGTGGTCATGAAACTTCTGGACAACACTTCTAATGGTAGACTCTAAGAGGGTGTCAAATTTGGCTGAAATGCGATCATTCCTTCTGTAAGCAGAATTTTTTCGATTATCGATTTTCTCAAAAATCGGGCTCAGTCATGTCCTTACGGCAGCCATTTGCAAACTTGTGTTGAAAACCGCATCGAAATCGGGTGAGAAATGCGGCCTGGGCGAGGTAACAACGCCCACGACAGACACACAGACAGACAACATGAGAAATATAGATAGTAGATATATGTGTGTGTGTCTCTCTGTGTGTGTGTGTGTGTGTGTGTGTGTTATCCATTTACTCAATTATTAACACAACTCCATTAATATGAACAATGATTACCATGATTTTAAATATTACGGTCACCTCGAGGTGGTGTAATGGTTAACAAGCTTGTCTCGCTAGAACAGTTACGACCGAATAGTGAGTTCGATCCGCACTGAGGGCCCGCTTCTTTCGGCTTTGTGCCACATCTAAGGTACGCTTGGAAAATCACTATTATAAACGAAATGTATCCTTAAAAATATCGAAAGAGGCAAATACCTCTAAATAGGTTTAATATATGCAATATCACTTCAGCACTACACAATTGGGACCTTTTACTAGATTAACAAATTTCTTTGAAAATCTTTTACCCACAACCCTATTTTCTGTTTTATTTTAAATATTTAGATAAACATCTCTCTATTACTCATCACAGGGAACCATCCCTGCCACCCATTAGAATGTCCAAGGTTCAACTCCACGAGAGTACCTCTTTGCGACTGCTTGACCTCACACTCTGCGCTGACCTGAGATAGAATTGTTACATTGAATCAATAGCTTCATCTACCGCAAAGAAAGTTGGTTCCCTGTGTCGTGCCAAAAGGTTTTTCTCGTTCGAGTCCATCCTTTAAATCAACCATTCGCCCTTGCATGGAATACTGCTGCCATATATGGTCTGGTGCCCCCTCTGTTCGCCTTAAGGTCCTCGACAAGATCCAGAGACGGATATGCAACGTGATTGGTCCTGATCTGGCATCTCGTCTACAGTCGCTCTCTCACAGACGTACCGTCGCCTCCCTCTGTCTTTTCTACAAATACTTTCACGGTAACTGCTCCGACGAGATACTTTCGCTAGTTCCCAAACTGCCTAAATTTAAGCGTGCTACTAGGCTGGCATCACATTCCCACCCTTTCAATGTCGAAACGGTTAAATGCGGCCGTCTTTTCTACTCCAATAGCTTCATGTCTCGCACCTCCCGTCTGTGGAATTCCCTTCTTATTACTTGTTTCCCTGATAGCTTGTGGAGAATTGCCTCATAGGTCCAAGAGAGCCAGAGTAACGTAGACTATAAGTGCGAGCAAATTGTTAGCGATGTAGACTCTCCGAGCACCGGCGCTGGAAAGACGAGGCGCATGCGTCAGTGAGTCAGATCGAGGCTGGCAGCATGCCCAATATGCAAATTCTCTGGCTCGGCAAGAACGTATAAAAAGGCGAGTTCTTGTCGAGTCGACAGAACGATTTTTGTGCGTTAATCGTAATTTACGGCGTTGCGTACTAAACCAGAATTCGTTGCGAGGGTCTTCTAGTGTCAGTGCTACTGAATTACATCTTTCTGCTACATAGCTATAATCTCCAACTATTCAAACGTAATGTCAATCGACATCTCCAGATGCCCTGACCTATTCCCTGTCATTTCTCTTCATCATTTCCTCCTCTTTACTCTCGCTCCCACTCTGTAACCCCTTGCGTACTAGTGGCATCCCGCCTTGCTTGGGGTGAAATGCTTTAAAAAAAACTTGTACCAATTGTGTTAAAAAGTGGAATGAATATGTGGAAATGAACCTTTCAAATTCACGATTATTCGGCAACACAATGGCTAAGAGACGCAGTTCTTAAGCAGAGCTTCTCGCAGACCTCTAGAGGTGCGATATAGCTTCTTAGACGGCGAGGTGATACAAAATCATTAGAATTGGCTTGTTAAAGAAACTCTAGCGTAGTTTTGGTGATCATCAAGGAAGATCGAGAAATCACCGATGCTCGCCTGAAGCAGTTCTCGGCTTCTCAGTTAGAAACGTATTCTGTTAAAAATATCTCTCTGCTGGTACCTTTCGCGCCTACATACCTATGCAAAACTGGATTTTCCTGTCTGCTTCATATCAAAATCAAGAGCAGAAATCAGCTGGGTCCGCAACACGACATGCGAGTAGTACTCCGCACCATGACACCAAAATTTGATGTCATCGTAAAAAGAAAACAAAAGCAAATAAGTCACTGAGGTTGATGTCCATCGATAATAATTCACAGCACCCGATGCATCGTACAAGTACATGTTACTGTAATTTTATTTTTTGCTAATAATCTGGCTTTTCGTAATGCATTATTTATTGTCAGTTATGTGAATAAAGATTAAAGAAACAAAGTTTTCGTTATTTACACATGAGGTTAATATAGTTTTTCATCAATACTGGAAGGTTTGCCAGAAATGGTGGTGGTTTAAAAAACGTGCGAGAACTGGTTCATGGTTTGAAAGGGGTACGAAAACTGGTTGGTATTTGAAAGGGGTATGAGAACTGG
>CAHIKZ030000461.1:840000-857500 GCA_903632075.3 Acanthosepion pharaonis
GTAACCCATCCCAGCCGGGGCGGAGGCTCCCAACTCATTCTGAAGTTTGTGCAGAAACGACTTGGGGATAGCCAAAAGATGTACAGTCTCAACATTGCATGTCATTTTCTCTCGAGCGTTAGTTAGCTATTGATTCCCTGAATAAATAATAGTACATTAATTGAATACCACATAACAGCAGGCACACTATCGCATGTTCTCAGATACCTTACGCACCCTGAATAACGAGACAATTAATAACTAAATAATATATCTATAATATTTTAAATGAGGTGTTTGAAAATCCCACGATATTAATTCCGTGACCATGACCCACAGTTCTAACGGATGGTTAACTAGAAAAATTTAGTTTGGATACAAAAATAGGATTTTTTTCTAATTAAGGAACGAACTCGCTACAAATAACCTGCAAGATCAACTTGTTGATCGCTACATGACGACATGCTTAACCCTAGAACACTAACCATGGGCATATAGTACCCATTTTCTTATTTTTAATTACAATTTTCACGACCTGATTTTCTTACCTAAATAATGTTTTTCAGTTCCTATTAATGTTAACTCAAAGTACAAAGTTTGAAGTGCCTGCATGTAAAATATTTCAAATAAAGATTTATATTTAATATTTTTTTTTTATATTTTCAAAATCGGGTATGATATACCCATGGTTAGTAGTGGTGTAACTTTAACTGATGGTTAGTTTTCTAGGGTTAAAAATGTTGCTATTGTAAAAGCAACAAAGAAGCAGACGTAATGCAGCGCGGCAGTTAACGGTTTAGAAATTAAAATCATTATGCCTAGTTCGAATCTTAGCTAAGCCAGTATTTAATCATCATCTTTTTTTTTCATGTTCTATGACGTTTCTTGACGTGACTGATCATGTCTCTCCACAACTAACTGTCTTTTGTGGTTCTAAGTAATTGATGACCATTTACAGTCTCTTTTGTCGTTGTTCTGCTAGTCATTCACTTAAAATCCTTTATTAGATTACCCATTATTTTTCTCTGTTTCTCTTGCCTTCACTGTGCATTGTGACATTTCCCGCCATCTGTTACTTATTTTATTGTTCCTTCAGGACGTAGGAAATCATGAGCCTCCACATCTTCCTGTCCTTTGTAGCTTTCAATAATAGCTCGTCAAATGTTTTACGCGCTGCTTTCCTCTGTCCTTCTGTTACTACGGCCTAATTTGTTAAATTTCTGTACCGCTTGAATTTGACGTCCCCTGAATGTAACCCACAACTTGGAGCTGCCTCTTTTACTGACAACCAACCCTTGCCTTCTGCCACTTAGCACTCATTTCTTCTTGCTTTTGCTTGTTATCTTGATTAGGCTTTCTTTTTAGTTTACTTTCTGAGTTCTTTCTTTTTATGTGCTATGTCCTTTCCGGACGTAGTCGATTATGGCTCTCCACCACCTTCTATTCCTTTGCATCTGTCAACAAGTTCCTTCCCTCTGCTTCCTCTGCCAGACCACGTTCTGTCATCCACCTGCTCAAGCTCGCCAGGTATGTCACGTGCTGCTTTCCCTTGTCTCTCTTTTTCCATCTATTCGATCCGTGAGTATCTGATTCTCCAAGCCCTCTTTCTTCATTATGTGTCCCAGAAACTTCAGCTGTCTCAAGTATAAGCCTTCTCCTTGTTTGCAACCTCTCTAAGACCTCATCATTGCTCCCACGCTCGGCCCATGATATCCTTAGAGTCCTTCTGTAGAACCACATCTCTATCGCCTCGAGTCGCTTCATCTTTGAGGAAATCGTCCAACATTCGCTCCCATAAAGAAGGATAGAAGTCACGTAACAGCTCAGTATTCTTTTCTTTGTTACCAAAGAAATCCTCCTGTCTCGTAATACTGTTCCCAGCTTTTGGAGTTAGTCATCATATATTCGTATATCTATATTTATATATTCGCGAGGAAGTTGTCCAGTATTCACTACCAGGCATGATATTAGATATTACGTACGTGTTGTGTTACATAATCCAACATTTATTTATGTATATTTATTTGTTTATCGCATATTTATTTATTGTTGTGCATTCCGGGATGAAATCCGGTCTCAAATGAATGACAAACGCAGGAATGAAATATAGCAAATAAATGTATTGACGTAATAATACAATTGGTAATACGGTTAGTAGATCCAGAAATACGGTTAGCAGCAATAATAATATATATACAGGCTGGGAAATTCAGTATCGAAGTATGACTTCCTTCTGAGCCTACTTGCTTGTAACTGTGACTCCTACAAAGCGGTTACCTCACACTCTCACTCTCTCACTCTCTCACTTCCGGGTATTCACCGGCAGCAGTACAAGTACACACTGGGCGAGTCTACTTGTATTAAAAGGGGTGGACCTCTTAACATTTATAGATTATTATATAGCCATAATGAAAATCCTTGTGGATATGTTTGTCATTTAAAAAAAAAAATCTAATTGTAAATGACGTTTAAAGATAATTGAAGAACCTTTTTTTATAAAAACCTACAGACCGAGCACTTAACTCCCCTTGATTTGAAAGCAAATAGAATGTACTGGCTGCATTTTCAAGGTTAGGTAAGGCAATCAAATATAAAATATGAAATTACTACTGCCCCTACACCGAATAGTGCACAAACACAAAAATATATCAACAGCGGAAATTAAACACCACCAAATGATAAGGGCCAAAGAAATAGCTAAATGAGTTTGGATAATGAATACGGAGAGTTTCTGCACAACGTAAGAACGATAAAAAATACTTACAAAATGTTTCTTTTCCCTCTCATTGAAAGAAACATTTATAAAAGAAGAACCTCTGCCCAAATATGCATTATTTGATATTTATTTATTATGCATTTATGATTCAGCACGGCATTTCTAAATTAATTACGAAATCAGTGGATCTAACCAACGCCTTTATCCACTGTTCCATGTGTCCTTGGCATAGTGGATAAAGATCCAGTGACAGGACCCAAAGAGTGTGAGTTCAATACTCAGTTAAAGCAGTGGAGAACTTTCAGAGGGAAAATTAACAGGAGATAAATGATAACTGACATCTATTAAACATGGCACGTGGAACTACAACAGTCTACCCCAGTGAGCGAAATAAAAGGTTCAGTTCGACATTCCAACCACCTGAAGAAGACCGGAGCGTACAACGGCCGAAACGTTGTAATAAATATGGCGACAAAGATGAGGACAATGGTCCGAATAATGTAAATAATGTACATAATCCCTCATCTCAGAAATATAGACAGATACTGAAGGGTGATAAATATGGCGACAAAGATGAGCACAATAGTCCGAATAATGTAAATAATGTACATAATCCCTCATCTCAGAAATATAGACAGATACTGAAGGGTGATAAATATAGCGACAAAGATGAGCACAATAGTCCGAATAATGTAAATAATGTACATAATCCCTCATCTCAGAAATATAGACAGATACTGAAGGGTGATAAATATGGCGACAAAGATGAGGACAATAGTGTAAATAGTGTACATAATACCACATCTCAGAAATATAGACCGATACTGAAGGGTGATAAATATGACGACAAAGATGAGGACAATAGTCCGAATAATGTAAATAATGTACATAATACATCATCTAAGATATATAGACAGAGTTTAACAGTATTTGCGTTTTCTTTTTACAATCATCTCTGTTTTATTGTTCCCACATTCACTCTATCTGCCTTGTGAGTATCAGATTTTTCAAGCCTTCCTTTCTCATTACGTGTCCCAGAAATTTCTGCCGTCTCTTCCCGATGCTAAGTATAAGTTCCCTCTTTGTTTGTATCCTCTCCAAAACCTCATCGTTGCTCACACGTTCGGTCCATAATATCCTTAGCATCCTTCTGTTTAACTATGCTTCCGTTGTCTCGTGTCTCTTCTTCATCTTTGAGAAGACCGTCCAACATTTCCCTGGCCTGAAAACGCATACGTGTGAAGTCGCTTTATACTCGTAGATGATTCAGAATAAACTAAAGTAGAGGTCTTCTAAAAGAATTAATGTGACAAGCCTCACCGATCTTGCAGCCAGTTTTGTTATTAAGAATTTGGCTGTGTGTTTCCAGTCGCAAATTGTGGTTGGGCTATCAGCGGAGAGAGTCTTTTTACCGTTTTATGGCTACCTCGGCCATAAATTGTTTCGTTCATGTAGACAAAACAACTTTGATGTGAGTGCCGTACGCTGACTAACATATTAAAGTCCTTCCCGCAACGATTAACACATTCATACTTAAATATGCAACGGCCACACACGCACACATATTCATACAAAACTACTTTCATACATATGTACACATACACACACACATATACAGGAATATGAACACATACAGTTACGCACACACAAACATCTACGACTTTTTATTGCTAACAAAAGAAAGAAAAGTAAAAACAATTATAGCATCACTGGAATCATCCATACTTTGTCTCTTCGCCTTTCTATCCCACCCCTCTCTCTCACTCTCTCTCACAAACACACACACACATATTCTCTCTCTTTCGCTTTCCCTCCCTCTCTCTCTCTCTCTCTCACACACACATTCTCTCTCCCTTTTGCTTCCCCCTCTCTCACACACACACACATTCTCTCTCTTTCGCTTCTCCTCTCTCTCTCACACACACACATTCTCTCTCTCTTTCGCTTTCCCTCTCTCTCTCTCTCACACACACATACATTCTCTCTCTTTCGCTTTCCCCCTCTCTCTCTCACACACACATACATTCTATCTCTCTCTCTCACTATATATATATATATATATTATAGTGATTTTCCAAGCGTAGCTTAGATGTGGCACAAGGCCGAAAGTAGGGGGAACCCAGTGAGAATCGAACTCACTACTCAGTCGTAATTGTATATATATATATATATATAATTGTAATTGCATATATATATATATATATATATATATATATATATAGTGTAACCCGGATATAAGAGACCCGGATATAAGAGAAACTCAGATATAAGAGAGATTTTCTCTGGTCCCAAATTAGAGCCTGTGTTAATGTACCAAACCCGGATATAAGAAACCCGGACATAAGAGACTTCTTCTCCGGTCCCGGCAACTCTCTTATATCCGGGTTACACTGTATATATATATATATATATATATATATATATATATATATATATATATATAGTGGGGAAAATAAGTATTCGTACACAACCAAATTTTTAATTTAATGTATTCCCAACTCATGAATAAAAGTACTTTTCATATAATTAAGTGTACAGAGATACATAATAACTAAATATGCAGAAAAAGCAGAAAAAACTAATTTAATAAAAATAAATCCCATTTATCCATTTTAATGGTGGAAAAATATTCGTACAATACAAAAAAGAATTTATTTATTTATATTTAGTATAATGCCTGTGTCTACAGGTAATTATATGAAAAGTATGTTTATTCATTAGTTGGAAATACAATAAATTAAAAATTTGTATGTGTTCGAATATTTGTTTTCCACTTACTATATATATATATATATATATATATATATATATATATATATATATACCGGGTGTAACATCAAAATTGTCCAAATCGTCTAACAGCAGAATTGTCCAATTGCTAGATTACGCTTTGAACCGTTGTATCTTAGAAATGATTAAAGATATCTTACTGGAATTCTCCGAGGTTTTTGTAACGCTATTGATCTCTACTTTGAACGATAAGATTGTATTTAGCTCTAAGTTGAAATGATAATCCCTCTTGTTGTTGTGACCTCCTGGTCCAGTTTTCCTTTCTACTGTTCCCCCGTTTTTAATCTTATTCAGCCTTGCCTTGATGGTTCTTGAATGGACTTTGAAGATGTAAGCCAGGGTATGAATGTCGGTATCATTACTGAAGTCTTGAATGATCTTTTTCCTCTCACCATTGCTCAGTTGGGAAGACATAGTGGGGCTGACACAAAATGATTTTAACCTGTTCTCTTTCTAGCTGAATAACTCAAAGGGTTTTTCAGTGATTCTTACGACAAATGGTGTCAAGATGTTTAGATGTCTTATCTGAATACCTAGAAAAAAGAAACTCAATTAGTTTCGTGGATTTTTAGATATTAAACATTTTATGTGATGGACAATTATCCCTTACTGTTACACGATTTGGACAATTCTGCCGTTACACCCGATATATATATATATATATATATATATATATATATATATATATATATATATATATATATATATATATATATTGATTTATTGTTTAAACGTCATTTTTAATAGATATTTGAGTAGATGCTCTGTTTTTTAATTATTTATTAAACTTATATTTTGTTTCCATTTACATGTCTGAATATTCGAGAAATCTTGTTAGAAAAATATTCAGACCGGTAGATGGAAATAAATACATAGTACTCTGGTAAATTATCGCCATTTTATATTTTTCATTTCGTGCATGCGCGTTGTTTTTTTTATGTTTTTTTTTTTATTTTGTTGACTACTTAGTATCTTAGGGTCAGTTGGGCACCATCTGTTAGAAAAAGATCACAATGATGCAGTTTATTCCGCCAGGTATTTTAAAAAAAAAATAAAGCGTGCTGTACTGTTTGGCAATCTGAGAACAGTGCAGAGGATTCGAAAAGAGTTCGATGAGTCTAATGGTGATTACGAAGGTACGGCAGGTCGGAAAACGCACTCTGATCGTTCTGATGAGAAAAGAACTCCCGATTTTGTTGGTGAGGGCATCAGAATCAACACAAAGGCCTGCATCAAGTTCCTTGATGATGTCATGCTGCTCTGAGCAAGACATACCACACAAGCAGGAGAACCCAGTTATGGCTGTCAGATAATTTCTGCGACCACATCACATCTTACATCTGGCCACCTAACTCCCCAGATTGCAAACTCCTTGATTCTTATGTGTAAGGTGCAGTTGGGCGAGAGACCAACAAAATTTCTTGTAACATCAAAGATGAACTGAAAGCAAAGATTATGGGAGCATACACCCCAAAACCAGGAGACCGCCCAGAACAATTGCAGGAGATTCCGAAATCGTCTGTAGGATGTAGTTGAAGCCAATGGCGATTTTATTATATAAATTTACTCTTTAGTATTTCAAGATATGTTTCCGTAATTTTGGTAAATATATCTGTTAAAATAAGATGTCAATGTTATTTTTCATTTTTGCGTAATTTAGACAATTTTTACATTGCACCCAGTATATATAAAGTCAGAAATTATTACACTCTTATATAAAGATAGTTTTTGCTTACTCTCATATATATATATATATATATATATATATATATATATATATATATATATATATATACAAATGTAAAAAGAAGGAAGAGTAAGATTTCAGCGTTCAAAACATTACTCTAAAACAGAGCTCAATACAAAAGTAGATCAATAAATATTTATTCATTATGCAGTGTTACTATGCAGTGTCATTATGCAGTGTATATATATATATATATATATATATATATATATATATATATATATATATATATATATATATATATAGTGAAATCTCTCATCGCGGACGACAAATGATGGCTCAGTAAAATAAAGAGGTGATCAACTTTTATGGACACGCATGTGTCTGCCAAGGCCTGAAAGTGTTTTGAAAAGTTTTAGACAAATGGATCATGTGGATGAGCCATTTTGTTCGAGTCGATTAATGTTACTGCGAGTTGACAGCATATTGTGCTTTACTGCGTGCGACAATGCCATGGTGGCAGGTAAGGCTATCATCTCGAAGGCGAACATGCTGTCATCTTTCTTTGTTATTTGCACACAATTGATCCCAATGTTCAAGTCGGCCTCGCTCAAATCTTTGTATAGATGAAAATCAGGACAGGAGCCAGGACCTCCGCTCTGAAGCTTTATTCTCCCAGGAAGAAAAGGAGATGCCGTATCGTTTCAGATTCTCTTTGAGTTTATCTTTGTAACGCAAGACTAGCATTCCAGCTTACGTGCTTGGTAGAAGAGCATACCTGTTTGCTATGGCCTATTTAGGTACATTTGTGTTTGTTCAACACCTACAGAGCCCACCAGTTGTTTATACTGCAACTATGCTGGTCTGACTTATTTTAATAATTTCACTCCAAACAAGGCAATAAAGCCACTAAACGCAAAGTTGTATGGATCCTTTGGTGGGGATTGCTCTTGGGGCCGCGGTTTGAGTCACTCATAATGTTACCTTCTTCTTTGTCGGCCGTTGATCGCCAGTTGTTTTGTTCGTCGGTAAAAGAGAACTTCAACAAAAGGGATTTTACATCTTACTAGTTTATCAACCACGTCAACGTGGGGTTGCTAACTAGCCAGTGGGGTTGCTATCCCACCCTACTGGGGGGGGGGCAGTTTCCGAGACACGAAAAGAACCACGTCTACTTTGTACGAAGTGTAAAACTTAACTCCCCGAAATCCTTTCCTATCTCTAACATTCTCACGCTCGTTTTAGCCACTCAAAAACGACTTCCTTTATTTCCTTGTATCTGGCCTCAAAGGTCAAAATGAGGAAGTCAAAGGAGAATACAATTCTCTAAAAATAATAGTCTTCTAGACTATTATTTAACAGCAAGTGTTAGAGAAGATGGTTAGTTAGGTTAGGTTGATTTTTTTTACGGCATATCAACATCAATGTGTTATTTAATGCCGCCAAAATTTTTTATTTTAGGTAATATTTTGTTTTGTAAAAAATCTGTTTCGGGTTATATTTTTCCTTCGAAATTGCATTGCTGATAATAATTTTTTCCAAAAATAGTATTGCTGTTAACTATTTGCCCATAGCTGGGACCCTAACAGGTGTAACCACCCCGGGTCAGGGTGGTCCTGGGAACACCAGCAATTAAGAGGTGGTTCCACGCTCCTCAAAACCTCCCAATCAGAGGCCTTGCTGCTGGACGTAGTTTATCGTCTTACCCAGGACGCGTATGTAGTTTATCGTCTTACCCAGGACGCGGATGTAGTTTATCGTCTTACCCAGGACGCGGATGTAGTTTATCGTCATACCCAGGACGCGGATGTAGTTTATCGTCTTACCCAGGACGCGGATGTAGTTTATCGTCTTAGTGTATAAACTGGCGTGATCAGCAGTTTGAACAAGGCCAGTACGTTCAAACACTCGGTCATGATGACTTGAGACTTTGTGCTAGCACAATGCTACATTATACGAATTCTGCGGGAATAGAGGTTAAATTAAAAGCATTTTTTTTTTTACGACTGCCCTCCGATTGATTGTTTGCCATTTGTATTACAGTGTACAGGAGGGTAGAAATCAATGAAAGACACGTTTATCTAACCATTTATTCGGGTGAAAAATTACTAAGGAACGGTGTCAACCTGTTTTACTTGCAATATTTGAAATGCTTTCTATCAGTTGCTGCCAAGAAGGCTCAGAGTGGCACACGTCGTCAAGTTCAATTTTACACAAACTTTGCATTCAATTTCCTTGATAAGCGGCATATTACGATACACACACACACACACACACACACACACACACACATATATATATATATATAGAGAGAGAGAGAGAGAGAGGGAGAGAAAGAAAGAGAGAGAGAGGCACGGTGGAGTAATGGATAGCGGCTTGGATTGAAGAATCGCAGAGCCGAGTTCGAATTCCAGTCGAATCCATAACATTTCACTTACGTGCTAATACCCTTGGGAAAGGTATGAATCCTCTTCTTCTCCCTCCAGCTATGGGTAAAATAGCATGACAGACTGGGTTCTATAGCCTTGGATGGCAACTCTGAATTCAAAACCTGCGGAGGGTCGTTTGGGGACCTTGTGGCACTTAGTGCACCAGGTCTCTGTATTCGTCCCTTCAAAAAGTGTGGATGGTCCTACACGAAACCTTCCCCACTATAATCAAATCTCATGTGCCGTTGTCGGGCTGTCGGTCTCCTGGGAACTGATCTGCTTGACCCTCATACGTCGAATTCGACAGGAGAGTCGACTATATATATATATATATGATAATAATCGACTCTCCTATATATATATATATATATATATATATATATATATATATATATATATATATATATATATGTATGTATGTATGTATGTATATATATATATATAAGTACGTTCATAAGCAACCCCAAAGAAGAAAATATGGATATCTTATACATTCATATTTTCTCGCCTGAAAAACTTCTCACCTATTTATTCGATCGAAATCTCTGGAAAAGTTTTTTCGCTCTGTGGTACCAAAATAATTCTTCTCGTCAGAATCCCTCTTACACATTTATAAATCAGTCATTCGTTCTTGCATTGAATGTCGTTGCCGTATCTGATCTCATGCTTCGACTACTTACCACGAGATTCTTGAAAAAATTCAAAGAAGAACCTGTAATGCAAACGGCCCTGACCTGGCATCTCGGCTTCAGTCACTTTTCCCAACGACTCTGTCTTTTCTACAAATATTTTCGTGACAATTCTCCTGATGAACTGTTCTTCTGAGTGTCTTGACTGCATGAATTTAATCGTGCTACTAGATTGGCAACTAGGTCACACCATTATACTGTCAATCTAGCTAGATGCAACCGCCACTTCCATTCTAACAGTTGCTTTTCTTGTACTTCTCACCTGCGAAACTCTCTTCTGATTTCTTCCTTTTCTGACTCCTACAATATTCAAAGGTTTAAATTCAACTTCAATCGCCATCTTCTGTCGTATTGTAAACACTATTTCTCCATTGTCTTATTCCTCAATTATCCTCATTAAAGTTTTTTCTCACTCCCCGTAACACCTGCGTCCTAGTGACATTGTCACCTTGCTTGGAATAAAACGATTAAAAATCCTATTCCTATCTATCTATCTATCTATCTATTTATCTATATATATATATATATATATATATATATATATATATATTCTTTTCATATCTATCTATCTATCTATCTATCTATCTCATTCTTTTCATATCTATCTATCTATCTATCTATCTATCTATATTTATATCATTTTTCAGTCTTCATATCTTCTCTATCTATCTTTTTATGTTTTTTCATATCTATCTATCTATCTATCTATCTATCTCATTCTGTTCATATCTATCTATCTATCTCATTCTTTTCATATCTATATATATTTATATCATTTTTCAGTCTTCATATCTTCTCTATCTATCTTTTTATGTTTTTTCATATCTATCTATCTATCTATCTATCTATCTATCTATCAGTCTGTCCATATCTATCTATCTATCTATCTATCTCAGACTTTCCAAGAAAGTTTAGGATCCGACATTTCTCTACCTGACTAATCGTGAATTATGAACACGACGCTTTCCCTGGAGATCTACGGTGTTACCCCAGTATGACTTTTGCTCGTGATTCGGGGATCGGTTTAAAAATTACCAATGAGCATAATCGACAATTTTATGAGTTGTAACATTAGAAAGCCTTCCAAACTCTACTGTACTTTGACTCTCAGGATCTCCTTGACTAAAGTTGACACACCACTTCTTCCCAGTGCATCACAACGGCCATTTGTCATTCAATATTTGCAATTTGGACTCATAGATTTTCTTTGAATTTTTCTTCTTCAGGAACAGATTTCATGACAGGAAAGGATTCAACAGCTGAAAAATCTACATTTTCAGTTCTCTTAGTTCAATCTGGAAGATATTTAATAATATTTGCAAGGAACCGGCAAGTGGCCATTTTAAACTTTGCGACGCTTTTCAGCTGCGATGACAAAATATTAAATAAATTTGATAATTCCTCATCTAAAAAAAAATTGACGATTAATTTTTGAAAATTTCTCTTGGTGTGTTTTGGGATGAAAAGAAATCAGTTACGAATGGTAAATCAATAACAATCTTTGAAAATAGGCGAGAATAGCAGTGTTTTTTTTTTTGTTTTTTGTGCGGTGAGGATTGGCAAACAAAGAAAATACTCTATAAAATGCTTCAATCCAATTGGAAATGCAAGAAAAGAAACTGTTGTCGTAGAAGTGTCTGTTGTATCTATCTATTTCAGCAGTAAAATTGTGGGACATAGATAGCACTTTAGTAGCGCGCTTAGATTCATGTATTCTGGGCACCAGAGAAAAAAGATCGTCAGAGCTGTTGCTATGAAAATATTTGAAAATATTTCTAAAAACGCAGAAAACAGCCACGTCGCATCGGTGAGAAAATGACTGAATCCTTCTTTGAATTTTGTCAAAAATCTCTAGATGTAAAGAGAGAGCACAAAACCAGATATGGGAAGAGTATTCCATGCAGGGACGAATGGTAGATTTGTAAATGTGCTGGGTGGATTCTGACGAGAAATCTTTTTTCACAGTGAACCACCTTTTCTCGCAACAAATGCAACTCGTGATTCAATGTAGTTATGTACTAGCCATCTGAGTTTTTAGCACCATAAGGAATCTGATTTTCTCTATTACTGTTGTTTGGTGTCCGGCTCATATTGACGAGACAAGGTTGCATTGATAAGTTTTCTCACAGAATTATGACTAGATCGCAAAGTCAATTTGGATATGGGCTCTCGGTATATCCTCTCTAGTCGACCTTAACATAGTTTAGGATCCGACATTTCTCTACCTGACTAATCGTGAATTATGAACACGACGCTTTCCCTGGAGATCTACAGTGTTACCCCAGTAAGAATTTTGGTCGTGATTCGGGGATCGGTAAAAAAATTTACCAATGAACATAATCGACAATTTTATGAGTTGAAACATTAGAAAGCCTTCCAAACTCTACTGTACTTTGACTCTCAGGATCTCCTTGAGAAAAGTTGGCACACCACTTCATCACGACAAGCATTTGCCATCCGACGTTTGCAATTTGAACTCATAAATTTCCTTCGAAGTTTTCTTCTGCAGGAACAGGAGCTTTTGTCAAGAATCTCTAGATGCACAGAAAGAGCACAAAACCAATTCTGTGAAGAGTATTCCATGCAGGGACAATTGGTAGATTTGTAAATGTGCGGGGTGGATTCTGACGAGAATTTTTTTCACGCTGAACCACCCTTTCTCAAAACAGATGCAACTATTGATTCGATGTAGTTATATACTAAGCATCTGAGTTTTTTGCACCATAAGGAACCTGATTTTCTCTATTGCCATTACTGTTGTTTAGTGTCCGGCTCATATTGACGAGACATATTGCAACAAAAAGTCCTCTCCAAGAAATATGACTAGATCGCAAAGTCAACTTAGAAATGGACAATCGACATATCCTCTCTAGTCGACCTTAACACAGTTTAGGATCCGGCATTTCTCTACCAAACTAATCGAGAATTATGAACACAACGCTTTCCCTGGAAATCTACAGTGTTACCCCAGGAAGACACTTGGTTGCGATTTGGCGATCGGCTAAAAATTTACCAATGAACATAATCGACAATTTTATGCGCTGAAACATTAGAAACATTGGTTGTCAGAATCTCCTTGGCGAAAGTTGGCACATATTTCCCTACCCAACTAAACAGAAATTATGGACACAACACATTTCAATACGGCTCTACTTCTGAATTCGAAAATGTTCTCCCTTCCAAACGTGTCATAAATCTTGGAAACGGAAAATAGTCACATAGAGGAAGGTTCGCTGAGTAAGCTGGATGTACAATGGACTCAAACTACAAAATGTCTACCCTTATGTCATCGGAACAGAAAGTTCACTTTAACTGTTTGCTCCTGAAGTCAGTTATCAAATACATTCCTTATTCCCTCAAAAATTGTGTCTAGGGTTGCATTGATATTAACGAATCGTTCAATGAATTATCACTATATCACTGAAAATAATGCAATATATATATATATATATATATATATATATATATATATATATATATTTATACATTCTTTTATTCTTTTTATCTTTTTTTTTTATCTTAAAATAATTGTCGGACATTGTCCATTTTATAATGCGTGACGTTATATATATATATATATATATATATATATATATATATATAACTTTCCCTGACGATCCGTTTAGGTGAAACCTAGGTAGGTTTGTCTGGCTCACTAGGTGTATCTATATATATATATATATATATATATATATATATATATATATATACAGTGTAACCTGGATATAAGAGACACGGATATAAGAGAGATTTTCTCTGGTCCCAAATTAGAGCCTGTGTTAATGCATATAAAAAAGACCAAACCCGGATATAAGAGAAACCCAGATATAAGATAAACCCGGATATAAGAGACTTCTCCGGTCCCGGCAACTCTCTTATATCCGGTTTACATATATATATATATATATATATATATATATATATATATATATATATATATATATATATATGTTCGTATCTATATATCTAATTACCTTTTTCAGTTTATTCATATCAATCTATCTGTCTATAAAATTATCTCTCTATCTATCTATCTATCTATCTATCTATCTATCTCTTTATTCAGTCTATTCATATTTATCATTTTTCATTCTATTCACATATATCTTTTTCAGTCTACTCATGTCTATCTATTTTCAGTCTATTCATATCTATCTATCTATCTATCAGCTATCTATCTATCTATCAGCTATCTATCTATCTCTCAGCTATCAGCTATCTATCTATCTACCTGTCTGTTTTTATTCAGTCTATCCATATATATCTTTTTTTCAGTCTATCCATGTCTATCTGTCTAAATCTGTTCATATCCATCTAAGCGTATGTCTATCTGTCTGTCTATCTAGCTATCTGCGCCGATTCCATTCTAGCTTACGGACAAACCCCCGCTGTAAACACCGGTTCTCGTTCGATCACCGAAGTTAAGCATCGTAGAGCCAGGTCAGTACTTAGACGGGGGACCGCTTGGGAACACCTGGTACTGTAAGCCCCCAAAGTCCAACCCTTACCTCACAGTCGGTGGGGGGGGTTAAACAGTAGTGTCAGAGCTATGCCGCCCGGAACTTCGTTCCTGGTAGGGCCACCAAGGCGGACAGGTCTGACACACACGCCGGCTAACAAGGGCTCTGGTGAAAATCCAGGAGCGTCTGCATCGGCAACCGGCGGCTTCTGGTCGTTCCTGTCTCTGCGTCTGTGGGAATCCCGCGGCAAGCAAGAACGTTATCCGAGTAGGCCTGGGTACCCTACTTCTGTAATTTATCCCAAGAATCTTCTTCTCATAACAGGAAGAAGCCGGCTCAATCCGCCCAGGGTGAATGCCGCATCAGTACGGTACAGTACAGTACAGTATCGTGATCACTGTTTAGATGGGGGACATCTTGAGAACAAAGGATGCTATAAGCATACTACTACAATTTGAAATACGTTTCGCCTTTAAATAACCCTGTTGATAAGCCGTAAAGCACAAAATCAATTAATTAAATCATTGTTCATATCTATATCAGTCTATTGCTGAGAGAAATCGCTCGCTTCAACAATGGTGCGTTTATTTCCCAGTGTCTGTAGATGGTGTTTGCACCAAGATAACAGGCAAATATTAAGAGTGACCTTCCCTAGCTATAAGATTGGCGCAACATAATCACCCTACTCTTAACCGAAGTCTATACAATTACGTACCTGTATTATCTACAATATCTACATTGTATCATAACCTTTCACGAACAAACACACACACACACACTTTATCACTCAGTTCTATTCATCTGCCGACTCTCGTTTTATTTTCTACCACTTTCTTAGCCCCACCCCTCACGCACCCTAATACTACCCACTTCGCCCTGCCGTCGTTCTTTCGAAGCGAAAAACAAACACACTTTGCCATGTCTGCAAGAGTAATTACTTGCTTCCAAATGCAAGCCTCGAATGCCATTACTAATAGGAATATCGCGTTTTGCCGTCAGATACCTAACAGTCCCGACGACACGGGTAGAGGGAATAAAAAGAAATAAGAAAACGAGAGAGAATGTGAAAGAGAGAGAGAGAGAGTGAGAGAAAGAGAGAGAGAAAGAGAGAGGGAAATTATGAGAAGAGAGAGAGAGAGGGAATACTCTGTATACGAGAGGAAATGTTAACAAAATGAAAAACAGTCGAGGAGGTTCAACTGTGTAGTAGTAGTAGTAGTAGTAGTAGTAGTAGTAGTAGTTTTAAAGACTTTTGCATGTGTTCTTTTTCCAACATAAGTTAGGCAGATGTGTGCCGACGGACAAGTAATGGAGATTAGGCGGGAAAAAAAGCAGGAATCAGTTGAGGTAGGTATGGTGGGGAAAATAAGAGGAAAGTATGAATTGGTAAAGAAAGAAGAAAACCAACAAACAAACAAAAAAGAAAGAAAGAGAGAGAGAGAGAGAGAAAGAAAGAAAGAAAGAAAGAAAGAAAGAAAGAAAGAAAGAAAGAAAGAAAGAAAGGGAGAAAGAAAGAAAGGGAGAAAGAAAGGTGCAATGATTTCTGGCGTTGTGTTGAAGCCGTAAAAAAAAAGAATGATCAGAAAATGTCAGAAGACAACTTCCCAAGAAAAACGGAGAGAGACGAAAACTTTAAATATGAGAAATATGAGATTCAAATATTTCATTGTGCAATAACTATCCCTTTGTACACACACACACACACACACACATATATATATATATATATATATAAAAGGCTAAAACACTAATATTTATATTTTCTTATATTATATTCTTATTCAGTCCTGGACATTGAGTTCTACCTGTATTCTATCATCTTGGGAATTTGTGCGTATATATATATATATATATATATATATATATATATATATATATGTGTGTGTGTGTGTGTGTTTGTGTGTGTGTGTGTGTGTGTGTATGTATATATTGAACACTAATATTATATATATATATATATAAATTACACCTGAAGATGTACATATATAATTTACCCCTGAAAATAATCATGGAAAAGATTGAAAGAAAAAAATCTGCGGCGACTTTCCTGAATTTCATCGTAACGTCACCAAACTGATGAGGCAACTAGAAAGGATCAATATAAAAATAAGTAGACTATATTATTCAATAAAACATGTTTGAATGAAGATATGCTGCTTAAATATATATATATATATATATATATATATATATATATATATATATATATATATATATATATATATAGAATAATCACATATTAATCAAGTATCCGATTATCGACATCCATCGCTAGAAAACATAATATATGCATTAAAATCCTGTTCATCCATAGTTTTTGATTTTATAAGGAAAAAAAAACACATGCCTGATGATGGATGGAAGACTGTCCGTAAGTACTAGCATTTTAACATCAAATAAACTAAAAACTACAGACAACAAGTTTTTCTTCAAGGATCAAAACTCGCACTATGGATGAACAGGATTTTAATGCATATATTATGTTTTCTAGCGATGGATGTCGCCAATAATCGCATTGATACTCTGATTAATACTATGTGTGATTAATGTTCATATAATGTTTGATTATATATATATATATATATATATATATATATATATATATATATATATATATATATATATATATATATATATAATAGCTGGTCACACGTATTCGAGGATAACCGTCTCCAAGACGGCTAGCCAATCCCTTTGTAGACGTTCACTCAGGCACCAACAGAGCCCGCCTCTGGTTTATATTTCAACTA
>CAHIKZ030000461.1:862500-912500 GCA_903632075.3 Acanthosepion pharaonis
AAGATTGGATCAGTTCAAAAAAAGTGTCCGGAGACACCGTAATTTTTTAGCTTGTGGCGAAGAACTGAATTCCAGACCCAGTCAAAAGCTTTCAGTCCAAAGCTACAACCCGGGCTTCTCCGCTTTTATCTAGAGCATGATAAACTCTTTCCGTGAGTACATCAGCAACTGACCTGGAGAAACGGAAGCCATATTTCTTGTCTGCGGAAAGGCCCTGCAATGGGAGATGAATCAATTCAGCATTGATTAGGGACCATAGGAGTCCCCCCAGAAAGAGGTAGAAGTCGAATAGGCCGAGAGTTTGAAAGGATGAAAGGGTCACCAGAGTTCTTAAAAACTGGAACAACAGATGATAACCTCGAGAAGTAAGGACAGTAGGAGGCAGCGAGACATTTATTATACAGTTTAGAGAGAACAGGAGCCAGTTCAAGAGCACGCTGACTATTACAGGAATACCATCGGCTTCACATGCTTTTTGGGGATCGAAGTTAGAGATGATAGCACCTACCATCAAGACTCTGCGATGTTTCATCATCGAAACAGTCATCAATGTTAATAAAGGATTTATTAAGTAGATACGCCAGCAAGAGTCTCAGGGTTATTCCTGCCAATTTATTTCTCAAAAAATCTCTTCTTTCGTGATTTATGTGTTTCTTACTAAATACATGAAAATGTCCACAAAGAACGGAACAACCATATATATATATATATATATATATATATATATATATATATATATATATACAGCCTTGGCCAAAATTATGGAGCACCAATGAAAAATCGAAATTATGATTCAAACTTATATATTTAAAGGTTAAGAATAGTGGAGTAAACATTAATAACAACAATCAATATTTGCTATGTCCTCCTTTTGCCTTTAGAACAGCTTTTATTCGTTTTTGCATATTATTGACTAAGTTGTTGCAGGTGGTAGGATCTATTTTCTGCCTATCTTCATGAAGTTTGGCCTCTAATTCTTTTTTTGATGAACATTTGTGCATTCTCACTCTTTTCCCTAAATGGGACCACAAAGTTTCAATGGGATTTAGGTCTGGGGATTGAGGGGGCCACTTCATCAATTTAATCCTTTTTTTCTCAAACCAACCGATTGAAACTTTTGACGTATGGCATGGAGCATTGTCTTGTTGGAAGATTACATCACTTGGAATGTTATTATTAGATATTTTAGTCAAAGAGATTCGGTAAACCTGGTCCAGCATGTTAGTATAAATTGTGGAGTTCATTCTGCCCTTACATGTGTACAACATTCCAGTTCCTGAAGAAGCCATGCAGCCCCAAACCATTACGCTTCCTCCTCCAAATTTTACAGTTGGAACCACACAATCAGGATGAAATGCCTCTCCTTCCCTACGGCGAACATAAACCGCTCCAGGGGTGCCAAAAATCTGATGAAAAAGAAAAGAATTTGTTACAATTTTTGAATAAATGTTATGGATGTGTATTCACATAAAAATTTCAATTATTACATCCAAAGTTTAGGAAATAGAAGCTGTTAACTTACCTCAAAGTTACTTTCGTCAGACCAAACAATTTTGCCCCCAATCATCAGGTGTCCAATTTTCATGGTTTTTGCAAATTCAGTCGTTTTTTCTTGTTGGCCTGAGACAAGTATGGCTTCTTCCTGGCTTTGCATCCTTTTAATCCCACTTCTAATAACCTTCTTCTCACTGTTCGAGCTGATATGTTTTTGTTTGCATCCTCCCTAAGTTCAGCAGCAAGCTCTGAAGAACGTTTCCTTCCATCTGCAAGGGATGCTCTTTTCAAAGATCTGTCTTCCTTGGCGGTTGTAGACTTTTTACGGCCTTGTCCTTTTCTGTTTTTGAAAGACTTTGTTTCCTTGTACCTTTTAATCCTTGTTTGAACCCCTTTCCTTGAACATTCCATTTTCCTGGCAATTTCTACCTGCGAATATCCTTCACCAGATAAAGCAACAATTTGTGTCCCTTTTAATCTCTGAAAGCTGCTTCTTTTGAAGCATTTTCAATTAAATATACACTGGTAGGAATTAAATATTACCTGAAAATTACGAAACAACCTTTAGTATGACAATAAATCATTTTGAATATTGGAATGAATTTAGTACGAAACTCAGCTAAAGCTCTTGAGAGAGGCTTTAAAGCAAAAAAAGAAAATACTACAATCTACTGTTAAATATTTTACATTTGCTCTCAATTGTTCACTGTACGATTCTTAAACTTGAAATACGTAGGTTTAAACTTTAAATTTTTATAGGTGCTCCATAATTTTGGCCATGGCTGTATAGTCAAACCTAGAGAGCCAGACAAATCTACCAAGGTTTCATCTAAGTGGATCGTCAGGGAAAGCTGAAACCTTCGTAGATTTGCCTGGCTCTCTAGGTTTGACTAGGTCTGCTTTACTTTTGTATTGAGCACTTTTTTTTAGGTAGTTGATTACTCGTATCGGGTTTTTTTTTCTTTGGGCTTTGGACCTGTATGCTGTACGATTATTTTCGACAGACGTTCATGTTCCTAGCTCTTTCTTTCTTTAAAACCTTTTTTTCCTTCGTAATTGTTTTGATCATTAGCAAATCAAGAAACCGAAGGTTTTCCTGAGACGAGTGTAGTAACCTATATATATATATATATATATATATATATATATATATATATATATATATATATATATATATATAGTTTCACCTAAGCGGATCGCCAGCCAAGGCCGGTCTTCCTTGACGATCCGCTTAGGTGAAACCTTGCTAGGTTTGTCTGGCTCTCTAGGTTTAACTAGGTCTGCTCTACTTGCCGTATTGAGCACTTTATTTAGTTATTTTGCCTACTCGGGATTTTTTTTTTTTCTTTTGGGCCTTGGACTTGTATGCTGGACGATTATTTTCAGTTAACGTACATGTTCTTGGTTCTTTCTTTTTTTATAACTTTTTTCCCTTTGGTATTGGCTTGTTTATTTGCAAGTCAAGACACCGAAGGTTTTCGAGCGAGTATAGTTTGTTTAAGATATATTATATATATATATATATATATATATATATATATATATATATATATATATATATATATAGGGTTATTGCAAAGTAACTCCCTATTTTAAAATAATTGATTTATTTATTAAGTATATTTTTTGCAAGAAATGGTTATTAGAGGAAAGCGTTTAGCATGAGGTTTTATTTAAAATTCGATATGGGCAAAAACAGATTTTTCTACCAGCTTCTCTAGCCGTCTAGGAATCACGTCAACTGATTTCACCGGGGACTCTCGTGGTAGGGAAGACATAACTTCTTGTATTGGCTCTTCAAGTTCTTCCAGAGAATTCGTTTGCTATAGCAGACTTGCTCTTTTAAGAAAGAAAAATGTAACAAAGTGCTAAGTCAGGATTTCACTCAAACACAAAATAGAGACTTACTTTTAATCACCCTGTTTGTGGTGTAATGGATATCGGCTTGGAGTGAGAGCTCGGTAGAGCCAAGTTCGAATTTCATTAGATCATTAGATTCATTTACGCACTAATACCCATGGGAAAGGTGTGAATCCATTTCTTCTCCAGCACCCCCCACCCAGTTATGAGTTGAAAAGCAGGACAGACTGGGTTGGCAAATAGTTTACCGCAGAAAGAAATGGCAACCTACTGCGGGAGAAAAATCTGCCTCATCAACCATCTATCGAAATTTACATGATCGCCCATGCGTGTATCACGTATGGCACTTATATATATATATATATATATATATATATATATATATATATATATAAATTTTGAAAAATTAAAATCTTTAGACACACTGGGTTGTAGATTAATATTCTTTCGTTTTTTTATTATTATTTCATTTAGATTCCTCGACTAGTTTCGTCCAAAATGGCCATCATCGGGAGGAGAAATATTTCTGCTTGCTGGTAGCACTAAACTACATCAATTCACAACACGTGGCTATAAACAACACCTAATCAGGGAACAAATAAATAAAGCAATTTCCACAAAGACACCCTAATATACAAGATTATATATATATATATATATATATATATATATATATATATATATATAGGGGGGTAGGTGTGTGTGTGTGAAGATGATGAGACAAGTGGTAAATTTATTAATGACGCTTTCTAAATTGAGGAAGCCAAAGTGAGCCTACTCTCTGGCGAAACGCGTCGTTAATAAATTTTCGATTTTAACTCATCGTCTTCACTTTTGTTGTTTCGGATACTATTATACATCCTACACACAGACACACACACACAGACACACACACACAGACATACACACACAGACACAGACACACACACAAAATATATATATATATATATATATATATATATATATATATATATATATATATAAAGAGACTTAATTAACATGTTTAACTCTTGGTGCGAAAGATCGCAACGCCGTCCTTTGAAAACTAAGATCGAGTACGCAACTGAAAATATTCCGAGCAGCTTATTTAAGCTGACTTATTAAAATTGTTGTTTCCAATTCGATTGTTTTATCATAATGTTTCATACCGACCATGTACAAGTGCCTGTCGTAATCGGTAATGTTCTCGGCTAGAGGCGGGTCTATCAATAGTGAACTTCATATCCTCTTGAAACAGACGATGCTACATCAATGGGACTAAGAAAATTGACAAATAAGAGTTATCTCCCGGAAAACGCGCAGCTGAATTATCTATGGATTGAATAAAGGGTCCAATTCAAAATTCTGAATAAATTACAGAGTAAGAAGTGGTCTAACCCTAACCCTGCCAACGGCAAAAACGTTTTATATATTCATATTTAATGCAGTAAGCTCTTTCACCTTCGTTTAGGTAAATTAAAAACATCGATATATCTACGAAAAGATATGAAAAAATTCTTTCAGCCCGACAAAGAAAATTTAAGAGAAATATCAGATAAATAGTACGTTAATCCCCGCGATAATGTTGTAGTCGTTTAACACGGGAATAATACATTAAAAATGCTTAAGAAAGGATATTCGTTTGTCTTTAACCAAACACACACACACACGCACGCAAACACACGCACACACACACACGCACACACACACACACACACACACACACACACACACACATATATATATATATATATATAAATCAGACGATAAAAGGGAAAAATTATGTAACTGTAGAAACCCAGAAGACTGCCCATTAGAAAATAAATGTTATATTAATTCTGTGGTATACCAGTGTACTATTTCATCCACAGAGAGCCCTAGCACTAATATGATATACATTGGGTCCACGAAGAATAATTTTAAAGATAGATGGAGGCAGCATAAGTGCTCCTTTAATAATATAAACAAAAGAAATCAGACTTCACTATCAAAATATTTTTGGCACCTGAAGGAAACAAATAAGACACCAAAAGTTAAATGGAAAATTATTGACAAGGCTAGAATATGTAAAGCTTGGGATGACCCATGCCCTTTGTGCCTCCATGAAAAATTGCACATTATTAAACTTCTAAATAATAATAATCTATTAAATAATAGACACGAGTTAACGGTTTTCTGTAGGCATCATCAGATTTTTGGTTTGAATTATTAGATAAAAAAAAAAAAATTATATAACTTGTTTAACAAATAGCCCAATCATCAGATTCATAGTAGGAATAATTAACTACAAACATGCATACAACATAACACCCTTCATAATCCATAGCCCAAGTTAGTAGTTTAAATACCTTACATAAAAGATAACCCTTTATGAAGTCGTCAAAAACAAACGTTACGAAAGTTTTTTTTTTTTATATTCACAATCCCTTTCATAAATAAAATAAAATAAATAAATAAATATCCATAGACTAGCAAACTAAACGAAGATTAATACATCTTCCGTTTCATTTTTGACACCCTCAACTTTCCCCGACTTGACACCTTGAAAGTATCTCTATACCGCTACTTATTATTAACACCCTACATTCGCCTACCCAATTTAGACAATTCGCCCTAGCTGTTACCATGGGGATTTTGATTTCAATTTTTAAAACAAGTAAATTTCAGATATTCGTTATTCCAACAAAAATTTCGCTTGAAGATGGAACGGAGCCCATTTTAATTTCAACTCAATTTAATTTAAAGGATTATATTGAAGTTTTCGGCTCTTGTTTTGAAACATGAGACCTCTTATGTAGCGATTTTGAATCATATTTTAAAAAATAAATAATATATATATATATATATATATATATATATATATATATATATAAAAGAACATCTAAAGAAAAAACCCTTGAAAATGGCTAAAGAAGCGGAAGTATGCGCTTGGTAGAATGGATACTATGGAAAATTTTGTACTCCTTTACTCCCAAGAAATGGAAAAACATAAGAATGGTGGCAAAACTAAATAAAATTTAAATTTTTTCTTCTCTGCCATATTTAACGAAAGATTTTTAAAAGAGGTTCTGGTCAAATATACATTAATACATACCTATCTCTCTCTCTCTCTCTCTCTCTCTATATATATATATATATATATATATATATATATATATATATATATATATATATATATATATATATATTGGGCCACAGAGGAACGTTTTTGGTTAGCAAGGTCGATTTTCCTGTTTTTTAAACCACAATTCTCCATGATTTTCTCTCATACATTCATGTGTATCCAAATGTAAACAAATGACGTCACACATTATCAAATGAATAAAGTCCGACAATTATTTTAAGGCATTTTTTATGTTTATACATTCTTTTTATAGATACAAATATTTAAGTAAAATCTCTGTTTATAATAAACAGTATTAAACAACATATACCGGCCTTAATATCCGCAAAATTTTCATACAAAATATGCGTCCTCCGACAGGAATCAAACATGTATCCTATATTGTTTACATTTGGATACGCATCGGGCATATACGAATGTATGAGACAAAATCATGGAGAATTGTGGTTTAAAAACAGTAAAATCGACATTGCTAACCGAACCGCTCCTCTGTGCCTAAATCGGTAAGAGCACGTCAGGTATATATATATATATATATATATATATATATATATATATATATATATATATATATATGGGCTACCTAGCACGTAAGCAATTTGTAGACGTGAATATCAACGACCAATATTTATCCATTCGAGATATAAATAAAACAATCACTATTTACTTATCCACGAACCAAGTACCATGTCAGTGGGTGTAAATTCAACTGCTCAGAGGTGTAAGATCCCCCACGAAAGGGGACTTCTACAAATTAAGTATTTATATATGCATATAAAAATGACGAATATTTATCTATACCCGAACCGAGGAAATTAAATTCTTACAAACTCCAATATAAAAGACTAATATTTGCCTGTCCTCGCAACAAATGATTGTTTATCCTGAAATATTAAGGACTCGACCGTAGACAGGATCATTGAGTCAATACGAGCGATCCTTTCCTTAAATGGCCAATATTTACATATCGTCGAACCAAGTAAATGATCAACTAATATTGACCTATCCTTGCTTTAAGTAAATAGTGAGAGACTTAAACATAAGCGACCAATGTTTACATATTCCCGAAACATGTACAGGTTTATTCCGTAATATAAACCACTGGTATTTACATATCCTCGAACC
This sequence comes from Acanthosepion pharaonis, assembly GCA_903632075.3. Classification (NCBI taxonomy): domain Eukaryota; kingdom Metazoa; phylum Mollusca; class Cephalopoda; order Sepiida; family Sepiidae; genus Acanthosepion; species Acanthosepion pharaonis. Next base: position 870,083 of record CAHIKZ030000461.1, read on the forward strand.
AAGTAAATGCTTTATAATCGGTCAATTTACTTATCCTCTATGCAACGACTGGGCCGAGAATATGCCGACTACTTCCTCTGTTGTGCGATAAGTTCCCCCCAAAAGGGGGTCACCTTCCAAATAAATGCATACAAACTCAAATATAAACTATTATTCATCTTTTAGCTAACAAAGTCAATGTTTGTCTATATTTCTGAGATGAGGTATTATGTACATTATTTACATTAATTACATTATTCGGATTATTGTCCTCATCTTTGTCGCCATATTTATTACAACGTTTCGGCCGTTGTACGCTCCGGCCTTCTTCAGGTGTTTGGATTATCGACCGAACCCTTTATTTCGCTCACTGGGGTAGACTGTTTTAGTTCCATGTGACATGTTTAATGGATGTCAGTTATCAGTTATCTCCTGTTAATTTTCCCTCTAGTTCCACATGCCACGTTTAATGGATGCCATCAGTTATCGCCTGTTAATTCCCCTCTCCAATTTCTCCACTGCCTTAACCGGGTACTGAACTCACACTCTTTGGGTTATGTCATTGGATCTAACTGTTACAGTTTTTTGTGTATATCTATCTACTAGTGAGTTAGCCCAAATGACTTGACTCACTTTATAGTCCACCAATAGAAGGTTAACCAATCAGAAGACGTAGAATATTCAATCCGTCGTGTATAAAGGCGGCCATTTTGTTTACTCTACCCGATGTCCAGTTCCAGCTTGTCAGGCGAAGAGAAACAGAAGGACGAACTACGCTCTGCTACTTTTACCAAAATATTCACTGCTAACTTGAACAACGCTTCCCTACTGTCTTCGAATATTCACTGCTAACCTCTGGATTCTATACTTGAAGACGACCGTCATCATGAACAACACTAACTAACATCTTTATCCACTGCGCCATGTGTCCTTGAGTGACAAGATCCAAAGAGTGTCAGTTCAATACCCGGTTAAGGCAGTGGAGAATTTGGAGAGGGGAATTAACATAAATAAGATAAAAATTGTCTAGCTCGACATAGTGAATCAAATTTGTTAGCCGCTGAACTAGTAATGAATTCAATATAGCCTTTCCACTGCATATCAGTAGAGAACGTGAGTCTGAGAAGGCTCAAGGAGTCACTTTCCTGGGAGTTAGCAATCTGTGACTTACAATGACATCTTGGGAGAGATGAGGGAGTGGTTTCCCGTTCAACTAAACTGGCTGTCACCCAAAGCTAGTAAACCCAGTCTACTCTGTCTGCTATTCAACCTATAAGTGGGGTAGATGGATTAGTGCCTATTATACTACAGGCAAGCACCCACGTAGAATGGCAAGAGGCGGTTTTTGTTTGCTGGGCTAGCAGATAGTTCAGTCTTCTGAGCGGCGACCACTCTAACCCAACAGTAATGTGAAGTAAAGGGGTGGATATGGGATTTTTTGAAGATAAAGTGACAGAAAACTGGAATAGGATATATCCGGCTGTTGGTCTATATTAATAATCATACTTGAGATCGAGGAGAGTGCCGGTCTACATTTGGCGGGAGACGGACGAGTCTCGCTATTGTGTAGTAAGTAGCGAAACTGTCTAGACTAATCCACGTGGTTATTCTAACCAATTGAAGGAGGATTTTATTGTCACATGACATACACGAACACCGAGAAATGCGCTGATGCCTCACTATCTTCGTAGCCGTCAGTACATCACTATACTTTTAAAATCCACGTCTTATTAACTCCCCAGCTGCTGACTGTCATTGAAGTTCGTTTTAAAGCAACCATCGACTCTTAGAGTTTGTTTTCGAGCGATTTCTATTCTGTCATCTCTTTTGTTTATTTATCATTATTTCGCGCCATTTCTACAAAATTGTCATCATACTTTTGCGGGGTCGTTTTTTTTGTTTTTTTGTTTTTGTTTTTTTATCTGTAGGGTTAAAGAGTGCGTAAAAGCGAGAAAAAAATGAGATTTTTAACGAATAATCTTTTTCTTCTTCTTTTTCGGTTTATTTTTTTCCTTTTTATTTTCTTTCCTTTTTTTTTTTCTTTATAAGTTCATTCATTTTTCTTCGTCCTTTTTCTCTTTATCTCACCCCACCCTTGAGGTTTCTTTTCGTTTCTTATTGGCTTTTATTTCTGTTACATCCTCATCCACTGTTCATTTTCTTCTTTCTTTCTCGAGTGTAAGAAGTGGATAATTCTTTTTCTTTTTGCGCTCTTTTGTAGTTCTTCGTCTTCTTCTAATTCTTCTTCTTCTTTTTCTTTTCTTCTTCTTTTTCTTTTCTTCTTCTTTTTCTTCTTCTTCTACGTAGTCCACGTCGTCGTTCATATTTTCATAAAGTTTACCTTCTCTTTTTTTGCTATTTTTCTTTGTACTTGTTTGTCATGTTTTCCTTCAATCTTATTTTTATCTTCCTCTTTCTTCTTCTTTTTTGTTGTACTTTTCTTTCGGTTGCTTCTTCATTTCCTTTTCTTCTTCGTCTTTTTCTTCTTCTTCTTCTTCTTCGTCTTTTTCTTCTTCTTCTCCTTCGTCTTTTTCTTCTTCTTCTTCTTCTCGAATTATTTTTATCCCTTTTTTTTTCTTTTTCTTCACTTCATTCTACTATCGTATTGACTCCTTATATTTTTTCACTTCAAAATGTTTATAATTATCAATTATTAATATTTTTCTCCCTTTTATTTCAGTTCAACTATTCCTTATTTTCCCCCATTATTATTCCTCTTATTCATTCACATATTTATTCACTTATTCGTTCAATTATTCATTCCTCATTATTCATTCCTTTTAATCATTCACTTATTCATTCCGTTTATTCATTTAATTATTCATTCCTCTTATTCATTCACATATTCGTTCACTTACTCATTAATTTAGTCATTCATTTATTCGTTCAATTATTCATTACTCGTATTCATTTACTTATTCATTCCTTTTATTTATTCAGCTATTCTATCTTTTATTCATTCACTTAATCGTTCTCTTATGTAGTCCGCGTAAACTTATTTATTCACTTATTCGTTAACTTGTTCGTTCATCTTATTCATTCCCCTTATTCATTCTCTTATTCGTTCACTTGTTCATACATTTATCCATTCACTTATTCATTCCTCTAATTCATTCGCTTATTCATTCCCCTTATTCATTCTTTTATTCGTTCACTTATACATACACTTATCCATTCACTTATTCATTCCTCTAATTCATTCGCTTATTCATTCCCCTTATTCATTCTTTTATTCGTTCACTTATACATACACTTATCCATTCACTTATTCATTCCTCTTATCCATTCACTTATTCATTCCTCTTATTCATTCACTTATTCGTTCTCTATTTCTCCTCTAACCTCCCCATTACTTTTTCACGCCCGCTCCCTCTTCTTTCGTCATTTTTTTATTTCTACTCATACTTTTTTCTTCATTTTCTCTTTTCTCTACATTTGTTTATTTTTTTCTTTATTTTACCAGCATTTTTAGTTGTTTCTTTCTTTTTTCTTATTGTTCCTTTCAATATTTTCTGTGCCCTTACTTTGCTTTTGAGCAACCTCTCAATTCCTTTCTTTCTTTCTTTCTTTCTTCACCATTCTTTTTTCTTTCTTTCTTTCTTTCTTTCTTAATTCTTTTTTCTTTCTTTCTTTCTTCACCATTCTTTTTTTTTCTTTCTTTCTTTCTTTCTTTCTTTCTTTCTTCACCATTCTTTTTTCTTTCTTTCTTTCTTTCTTTCTTTCTTTCTTCACCATTCTTTTTTCTTTCTTTCTTTCTTTCTTCACTTTTTTTCTGGCTTCCTCGCCGCTTTCTTTCTTTATGTCTCCCTTCTGTTTGCTACCTCTGTTTGTTTTATACTCTAAATAAATTTTTTTCTTTCTTTCTTTTTTCTTTCTTTCTTTCTTTGCTCCTCTCTTTTCTGGCTCATTCTTTCTTTGTTCATCTTATAGCTTGCCTCCCTTTCTGTCTTTCTTTCTTTCTTTTTGCTACCTCAGTTTGTTTTATACCCTCTAACAATTTCTTTCTTTCTTTCTTTCTTTCTTTCTTTTTTTCTTTCTTTCTTTCTTCTGCCACAATTTATTTTATACCATCCCTCGATATTCTTTTTTTTGAATGTTTTTCTTTCTCCACCCAACTCTTTCTTTGCTTCCTTCTTTCTTTCTTTATCTTATATCCTCTCTCCCCCTTTTTTCTTTTATCTTTCTTTCAGTCACCACCCACACTTTTTTCTTCCTTACTTTATCTTATATCCTCCACCTCTTTCTTTCAGTCTTTCTTTTTCTCTCTCTTCACTCTTCAGTTTTCATCCTACCTCCCGCAAACTTTACCTTCTCTCTCTGTACTTTGCTATTGCAATGATTATTCTTTCTGTTATCACGAATTGTTTGTTTATGCTGACACTCACCGACTGTTTTGTTTGCCCTTGACAATAATACACATCGCCAGGGGAGAAGTGGCGACACAGGGATAGTCTCAACCCTGTGTGGGTGGGGGTCCTTTCTTGCAGTGATTACGACATGCAAAACATCAGTGTTGAAAAGGTGAGGCAGGTTGTCTGGAAGACAAAGTTACACCTTCCTTTCAAGCCACTGACCTTTAATAGCCTTCCAATCACCGCCATTTTGACGATTTTCGCACCCGGTTTCACGTCGTCGCACCCTTTTCGTTCTTTCCTCCCTCCCTCCTTCCCTCCCTCCTTCCTTCCCTCCTTCCTTCTTTCCTTTCTTCCTTCCCCCTCCTTCCTTCCTTCCCTCTTTCCTTCCTTCCTTCTTGCTCCCTCCTTCCTTCCTGCATTCCCTCCTTCCTCCCTCCTTCCTTCCTTCCCTCCTTACTTCCTTCCCTCCTTCCTTCCTTCCTTCCTTCCTTCCCTCCTTCCTACCTTCCTTCCTTCTCTCCTTCCTTCCTTCCCTCCTTTCTTCCTTCCTTCCTTCCTTCTTCCTTCCTTCCCTCCTTCCTTCCTCCCTCTCCTTCCTTCCTTCCTTCCTCCTTCCCTCCCTCCTTCCTTCCTTCCTCCTTACTTCCTTCCCCTTCCTTCTTTCCTTCCTTCCCTCCTTCCTACCTTCCTTCCCTCCTTCTTTTCCTCCTTCCTTCCCCTTCCTTCCTTCCCTCCTTTCTTCCTTCCTTCCCTTCTTCCTTCCTTCCTCCTTCCTCCCTCCCTCCTTCCTTCCTTCCCTCCTTCCTTCCTTCCTCATTATCCTTTTTCATCATACTATTGCTTCATCTTTCTTGTTTTTTAACATTTTTTCTTCCTTTTTCTTCTTTATATCTTCGTTGTCGTCTTTTTCCTTTTAACTCCCTCTCTTCTATTTAATTTGATTTTCTTTTACATTTCCTTCTTCCCTTTCTTCTACTACTTCTTCAAATATAACGTTCTCCCAAAACGCTATGATGTAGCTAAAAAAAATAATTTTCTAAGATGCTGACATTTAGTTCTTGGTAATGACCGAGCTGTTTGAAAGACCTGAAATGAAAGAAAAAACCCAAAACACAAACCATTAACTTTGAACAATTTATTTACAACTAGCAGTAGAGTCCGGCGTTGCCCGGGGATGTAACAGTAAGAGATAGATCAAGTATCGACCACCATAAAGACTGAAAAATAAAATTGACAAAGATTATTGTTTAAGGTTGACGGACACACATGTCTTAATCATTTTTTTTTTTTTACGAATTGGTCAAACCCAAACTCAAACAAAAACATTGTTTTCAATCGTTATGAGTCTACCGATTGAATAGAATGTTATTATAAACAATTGTCTTGTGAATGGAATTTTTAAAGCATTCTGAATGTAAAAATAAAGAAAAAAGTGTGCAAGACAATAAGAAACACTACCTGCCAAAAAAAAGTTTTGTTGAAATCGGTTGAAAAATCTAGGAAATCCGATCCCATATATAAACGAACACACACACAAACAACCTGGGTTTTATAATAAGTATAACTCGATATGAGTTGTACCCCTTTCATTCTGACGACAGAATCGTGTTTTCAAATTGATTTCGTGCAAAAACAATTGTGTTTTTCCCATTTTTATCGCTGTCAGAACCACCGCAAGGTAATTTTACGCAGTCCTGTGAAGTTTTGTTGAAATCGGTTGAAAAATGTAGGAAATCCGATCACATATATAAACGTACAGACATACACACACACAATCTGTGTTTTATAATAAGTAAGATTTTAATCCGGATGTACAAAAATTTATTCTAAGCTCGCTTAAAGGACGCCCTATCAGGCGGCATTCAAGCTAGCTCCTACAGAGGGCTCTTCATTGGGCCTTCATCACAATAGGTAGGGAGGAGTAGATGTGTTATGCAACAATAAACTATAGAAGAACTCAAAATTAATCGCTGCATATAAGCATCGCATTAATAATTAAGCTTACCTTTTAAAGCGTCAACTATAATTCTTCTGTCGCCACTTAATTTAAAGAGAATTTGATGTATGTAGGTCCTTTCTTTCTGTACAAAGAATCATTTTGTTATGACCAAGTAAATGGTTAAGTAATAACAAAAACCAGGTTTGCAGATATATCGTATATTTAACAGTAAGTTTAACAGAAGAGTATTACATGACTAGTGAGAGTGTATCGAATGAACTAGTGCACAATCCATACACTGTTCACTGTTCCCCGAACTTTCTCTCCTACTAAACTTATAGTAGGCGGAAGAGTCTAAGATAGACTCTTAGAGGGAGGACACCACAAGTAGGCGGAAGAGTCTAACACAGACTATTAGAAGGAGAACACCACAACACTTTTTTTATTTCATGGATGACATTCGCTGGATTTTGCAGTTAATTTTGATTAGTCCCAGGTTTATTTCCAAGTTATAAAAATTGTTATCGTACAAAATATTCGCTGCAAAAAATCACGTAAAAACATCACCGAAAAAAATCGCATTTAATGAAAACTTGGGAATCCAAAATTTCAAGATTGCGTATCCGGATTCGATTCCAGAGGGGTATAATATGTTGGACTACGGTCTCTAGGAGTAAAATTGGAAAGGTTTAACACCCTCACATTCGGATTTATTGCATATGTTGAGGGGTCCACCCCTCTTTATACAAACGGAATCACCCAGTGTATACTTATACTACTGCCAGTGAATACCCGAAGAGTCGAGTAAAAGGTTGTAGGTAACCGGAAGAGTGGGGGTGAGGTAACAGCGTTGTAGGGAGTCACAGTGAGCGGGCACGTAGACTCAGTAAGAAGTCACAACAGCGATACTTCAATACCAAAGACTGTATATATATTTTGCTACTAACCCGTATTCCTGGAACTACTAACCTGCTTTACGAGTTTGTATTATTACGTTAATACATTATTTTCATATATTCATTCCTGGCGTTTGTTATTTATTGGTACCGGATTTCAACCCGGAATCCACAACACTTCTCAGTAACTTTTTCTCAGTTTCTTTCATTATCAGTAACCCTTAAAAGTATTATTCCAAGCTCTTCAGATGGTTGCATATAAATTGGATCATTCTGGGTATGACGATAAACTACCCTCGGCTGAGATTTGAGGTTTTGAGGAGCGTGGAATCACTTCTTAATTGATGTTGTTCCCAGGTCCAGCTCGACCCTGGGTGGTAGCACCTGTTATGGTCCCAAAGACTGTATATATATTTTGATACTAACACGTATTCCTGGAACTAGTAACCTGCTTTACCAGTTTGTATTATTACGTTAATACATTATTTTCATATATTCATCCCTGGCGTTTGTTATTTATTGGTACCGGATTTCAACAGTATAGAAGAAGATGATGATTTAATGAAAGTTAGAGAGTTGTGTCCCTTTAATTGAAAAGATGTGACACACTGTCACTCGCATTTATTATATAGAAGTGGAAAAATAAACCTTGTCGGCTGATTTTGATAAAACTTATTCAAATTTGTTTTTACTGCCTAAATAGCTAATAGATAGCCGGGACGCACAATTTTTGCAATTTCTACAAATTAAGTTCAAAAAATAAATACCTTGTGCGATACAATTGATTCATTTTCTACGGCGTATCTACACTTTGAAGGTTATTTAAAGTCAAGAAATAGTTTTAGATTGTAAGATTTTTTTTGTGTATGGTGGGGCGATAATAATTGTTTAGTGATACAAACCTGACTAATTAACCTGTAGCTGGGCGAAAAGTGCGTTTATGCCTTTCCAAAGGATATTTGCGTGTAAGCGAATATAACAAACCCAACAGAAATTGGAACACGGCTCTCCGATGAACAAGTCTGAGCCATTATCTATCTAGAAAATACGTGGCCTCCGACAGGAATCGAACCTGTGCCTTACACGTAATCGTCATATAGCCTGACGTGCTATACCATTTAGTTACAGAGGAAAGCGTCTGATTAGCAAGTTAGAATTACTGCTTTTAAACTACAAATTCCAAATTGCTAACCAGACGTTTCCTCTGTAGCTAAATGGTATAGCACGTCAGACGATACCATTTACCACGCAGGTTCTGTGTAGGATACAGGTTCGATTCCTGTCGAAGGACGCATATTTTCTATGGACATTCAGGCCGGTTAAGAGAATTTACTTAAATATTTGTATCTGTATTAAAATAATTGTCGGGCTTAGTCCATTATATATATAATACTTTTTTCAAAAATTATAACATAATTATTATTTATGTTATAATTTTCGAATAAATAATTATATTTGCTCTACTCTGTATTGAGCACTCTTTTAAGAATAGTATTTGTTGGTTATTGGAATTTATTCCGTATACACCAATCCTATACTTATATATATATATATTTGTGCGTACGTGTGTGTGTGCAGATATTGCAATAATCGGGAAAACGATTAATTTATCTATGGTATATATAAGAATGGAAACTCCCTTTTTTTTTCAGATTATAAAGTAATTATGACCTAGTTCGCGTAATCCGATGCATGATTTGTCAGCATTAGAATGAATCCACTGCCGCTGAAGAGGAAGACAAATTGCAAAAAACATTGGCCAGAAAATTGCAACGATTGGCTAAAAATTGCAACCAATCAAACAGAGCCTAATAATGAACCAACGAAATCCACGCAACGCCATGACAATTTAGGGGATAAGAAAACTGGAGAATAAGAGACACGTTTAAGGTTATTCGTTTTTTTTTCTTTGTTTGTTTTTTTATTTGTTTATTTTGGGGGGGTTGTTTATTCTCTTGTCTTTCTTTTGTTTATTTCTATATTTTTGCCTTTACTTATTTTTCTGTTTGTTTATTTTTGTGTGTGTTTATGTGTGTGTGTGTGTGTGTGTGTGTGTGTGTGTGTGTGTGTGTGTGTGTGTGTTTAAAAAGTTACAACTATCAGTTGCGGCTACTGGGCAATCAATCAAAACAAATGACGTCACCAAAAGCTTTTTAGCCACGCCTTCTCCGTCCACGCCTACTCAAACGATATATTAGCTTCTTTTGATAAAAAAAAAACAACAAAAAACAAAAAAAAAAACACCAAATGAATGAAGCTGCAAGCAATAGAGATAAGGAAACCGAAAAGAGACGAGAAAACAAAACAGAAAACATAAATAATTAATAGAAATCGGGAAGGAGGGAAGAAAAAGCAATGATTAATGGCCAACGGTTTGGTCGCCTTGAAGGGAGTGAACGCGGCACGTGCACGCGTCAAATCTCGTCACGTCTCGTCTCGTGGCGTGACATCATCTTGTTGCGCATAATAAGAAATTACAAATTATGGAAAAGGAAAGCGAGATCTTGCTAGCCACAGCCAATAACATGCCTCGCTCCATTTTCCAACTTCTACGAATTTGCCTTCTTTCTCAAACGATCTCTCCTTTTATTTCATCTTTTTCAAATTATCGGAAACGGAATCCTATCCTATCCTATCCTATCTATCTATCTATCTATCTATCTATCTATTTGACCATGTTCATATCTATCGTTCCATTGCTCTGCCTGGCACTGCATTATCAACCTACTCAAATCCAGTCGTTCATTTTTGATAACAATTTCACTCCATCTCTGTGGATCTAGTCTTACGGTGATCAGGTTGAAAACGCCATTGGTTTCAAAATTGATTCTCATTTAATATTTTGCGATTATGGATTTGAGTCAAAGTTTGTTCTTTATTTTTTTTTTAATAATTCGGTAAATTACTCTCAATGTTGAAGAGGACCTTGCGCATGATAAGTAATTTAATATTTACAGTATATCCTGTAAATTAAAAATGAAAATTTTCTTTCTATCAATCTACCTATCTATCTATGGCTGTTTCTATCTATCGATCGATCTATTCGTCTCTTCATACCTATCAATATTTGTATTTATCTCTCTATCTATTCGTTTTTTCATGTCTATCTATCTTTTTGTTTCTATCTATCGATCGATCTGTTCGTCTTTTCATATCTATCTATTTTTGCATTTATCTCTCTTTCTATCTTTCTATCTATTCGTTTTTCATATCTATCTATCTATCTATCTATCTATCTATCTATGATTGTTTCTAGCTATCGATCAATTTATTCGTCTTTTATATCTATTTTTGTATTTATCTATCTATCTACCTATTTGTCTTTTCATATCTATCTATTTTTGTATGCATCTATCTATCTATCTATCTATCTATCTATCTATCTATCTATCTATCTATCTATCTATCTTTCCCGTATCTATCTATTTGCTCATATCTATCTATTCAACTTTCATATCTATTTTTTGTATGCATCTCTACTTGTATCTATCTATCTATTTACTCATATCTGTCTACCGATCTATCTATATCTGTTCATATCGATTCGTCTTTTCATATGTATGTTTTTGTCTTTTCAGATCCATCTTTTCAGATGTATCATTATGAATATCAAGGTTTGCGTCACATATATGTATTCACTAATCAATGAATACATACATACTTACGTACATACATACATACATATATATATATATATATATATATATATATATATATATATATATATATATATACAAACAAGCACATACATTCTCTGTACATATTTCAGTAATATACGTGTGTGCGTGTAAGTGTATGTGTATGTGTGTGTGTTATACTTAATTACGTATTTATTTTCCTGACAATTAGCCTTTTCCATATTTCCCGTTATTTTTAGTTTCTATCGCATTCTCTCCTCTCTTCATCTTTCTTTCTTTCTCTCTCTCTCTTTCTCCCTAGCTAGCTATCTTCTCACTTTCTTTTTTTTCCATGCTACAATCTTTCCTTCCTTCCTTCCTTCCTTCCTTCCTTCCTTCCTTCCTTCCTTCCTTCCTTCCTTCCTTTAAGAAGACGATTTCTCTACTCCAGCTACTCCCCTCCTTACTCTCCGACGACCATATAAAAAAACCACTTCTGCTCTCGTCAACGAAATATTGCCAGGGGATAGTCATAGACGTTGTTGGCAATAATTACCAATCATCCTCTGTCAACCAAGTAAAAAACAAACAAACAAACAAATAAATAAACGAACCGAGAATGTCGTGCTAAACAAAATCAAACAAAACAAGTGCGATTGCAATTTTAATCGCAACGGACAAACAAAAGTATCGCTAACATCAGGCAGCTTCTGAAGTGCACTTCGCCGAAACATCTTTCCGAATCACGTGCATATTCTTGAATGAGCCCAGGTACACTTTCTAGCTCCGTAGTCAGTGTACGAAAAGGAAGGTCTCTTACCTGTAATACTGTTCCGCAATAGTTGCTCTGAACATGCGACTTGTGTCCACATTTGGCTTGGTGGACGTATTCATTATGAATTTCATGAAGAAAAAGGAGACTTGAACTGCTATGCGATAACGATCCTTCTGTATAAGAGTAGATTGATAAAGCAGTGTCAGGCAGACCAATGGTCAGACACAGATAGATAGATAGATAGATAGATAGATAGATAGATAGATAGATAAAGAAAAGAATTAGATAGATAGATAGATAGATAGATAGATAGATAGATAGATTAAGAAAAGTATTAGATAGATAGATAGATAGATAAAGAAAAGAATTAGATAGATAGATAGATAGATAGATAGATAGATAGATAGATAGTGGGCACGTGGCCGATTGGTTAGAACGTTCGCCTTCTCGCCATGATGTTATCGGACTGTTATCGATCCTCGCGTGCAGCACTGAAAATCATACCACGGGTTGACCCAAGCCTTGTGAGTGAAATTGGGTAGACGGGACCCTTGGGTGGCATCGATAGCTGTGCTAGCACGAAGCTACAAGTCATAGTGGTTGAGGGCTTGAGCCGGCCGGCCTTGTTCAAATTGTTAATCACGCTAGATAACATGCTCTTTCCCAGAAACTGTAACTAAGGTCTGCTCAGTATAGTTGCAGTATAAACTACAAGTGGGCTCTGTGGGTGTTGAATATGCACAAATGCGCCTGAGCAAGTGTCTGCAATAGCGATTTTCGAATACGAATGGCCAGCTATACATATATATAAGAGTTAATGCTGTAAAATTTTGTCACATGCGAAGAGGAAACTTATATATTATTCTATAGAATGGTAATGATAATATTAACCGTTTCCTTATAAGGAAACATTGATTGATCGAGCAGGCAGTGCTACCGACAGTTAGATTTTTTAAATACCTTTCTCTTGAACCAATTCTTTCAGAAAAATAACTTCCTCAAGCTGTCGTTTCTCTTTCTTGTATTGATTAGTGCTTCTTTCCTAACTATTTTTGAAGTCATGTAGAAAGTCATCATCTTCATTCTGTCATGCTTTATCCATTTTAGTTGTTACTGATGTTGACAGTCGCCAAGTAATTCGGTTATTTTGTACAGTTCCTTGTTTGTGATTCTGTAGAGCTGTTGCCAGGAACTCGACCTATTCATCCTATACAGCGAGGCAATTCTGAGAGATTGTTGGTCACAATGTTAGCAGCATAAAATACGCAGATGACACAGTATTGATAGCAGACATGGAAAAAAAAATTACAAAATCTCCTACAGAAGGTAGCGACGGAGAGTGAGAAGAAAGGACTAAGTATAAACTACAAGAAGACAGAATGCATGGTCATCAGTAAGAGGAAGAGCCCGAAATGCGATTTGCAGGTCGGGAACACTAGAATCAAGCCGACTGGGAAGCGTCTTGACAGAGGACGATAAGTGCGACACTGAGATCCGTATACGTATTGGGGTAGCTATGGACTGATTCCAAAAGCTGGGTAGAGAATTGCGAGACAGGAGGATTTCTTTGATAACAAAGAAAAGAATTACTGAGCAGTTACGTGACATCTGTCCTTCTTTACGACAGCGAATGTTGGACGATTTCTTCATAGATGAAGAAGAGACTCGAGGCGACAGAGATGTGGCTCTACAGAGGGATGCTAAGGATATCATGGACCGAGCGTGTGAGCAAAGATGAGGTCTTAGAGAGGTTGCAAACATCAGGAAGAGGCAGCTGAAGTTTCTGGGACACATAATGAGGAAGGAGGGCCTGGAGAAGCTGATACGCACGGGTCGAATAGAGGGAAAGAGAGACAAGGGAAAACAACGCGTGACATACCTGGCGGACTTAAGCAAGTGGATGAGAGAAGGTGGTCTGAGGAAGGAAGCAGAGGGAAGGAACTTGTTGGGAGCTGCAAGGGATAGAGGGAGGTGGAGAGCCATGATCGCCTACGTGCTGAAAGGACGTGGCACATGTAAAGAAAAGAAGCGCTGTTGCCTGTCCCCTTGGTGAGGGTGGTCTTGGTCATCGTCGTCAATTCTTTTTTCACGGTCAGTGACCACTAGTCCAGAGAGAAAAGAAATTCAACACTATAACCAAATCTCATGTGCTATTGTGGAGCTGTCAACTTACCTAACTTACCAACTTTTAACTTACCTAGTTCTTTAACGTTAATGTCGACATGTTCTGTCTATCCAGAGAGGGTTCTTCTTCCTCCGTTTGCCTCTAGCTAGGATCAGAACCCAGCTGAATTGGCTTCAGTCGGACACTCTACTCCTAAGCCATTGGCGCACGACAGGGATGAAGGTGAATTTAAGTGTATTTATTTTTAGATAAACACGCGTTATTTTTAGAAGTGAAATTAATGTCATCCGGCCTAGAAGGCGAAAATATTTTAGTGACGAAAACGTTTATAACAATCGAGCCTTCATTCCTTTTTTTTTCCATTAGGGAAACGACTCATTTAATCGAATTGTGCCCGACCAATAAGGCCACGGGAAATCAGAGTAATACTACGTATTAAGAAATAAGCTCATTTTTTTTTAAATCCATCTAGAATAATTTTCTTGGCGTTTCAGTTACGAACATATGTATGAATGTATTTAATAATGTATATTTTTAATCGGTATCACCCCAAACAAGGCAATAGAACCAGTAACAAGCAAGGGCTTACAGGTTGTGTAGGAACAGAAACATATGTAATGAGCAGAAAGAGAAAAGAGCAATCAAGAGGACAGTAGATAGCGATTGACATTGCATTTACATTTTTACAGGTTAAAGTTGGTTGGAAAACAGGGAGAAGGAAGGGAGATGCACAAGGGAGAATTGCGAGATAAAAAGCTGTCAGCATAGAAATTACGGCTACAGCTAGCTAGTTCAATTGTAAATTGTTGAGACCTCACTGCCACTCTAGTATTGCGTTTAAATTCATACAGTCTAGATACCATAGCAAAGAGCTCACCCGAAAAAATACCATGAAAGTATTTATAAAAAAAAAAGACACAGAGAGGCAACCTTACGGCTGTGGGAAAAGGAGTGAAGCCGAGACGCCAGGTCATGACCAATAATATTGCTGATTCTTCTTTGGATCTTATCGAGGTGCTGCAGCAATATAACAGGGGCACCGATACGGCAGCAATATTCTAGGTATGGACGAATGGCAGACTTATAGATATACAAGATAGATTCCAGAGAGAAAAATTGTCTGCCTTATACAGTGAACTGACTTTCTTAGTAGCTGATCTAACAATGGACTCAATAATAACTTTCCACCTCATGTTAGATGAAGACATCAGCCCGAGAAGGTGCAAAGAATCACTTTCTTGAAAGGTAGCATCACCTTAACTATATATAAATTTTTGTATATCAAGAACAATTTAACAAGGAAAATATATAACAAAGTGGAAAAAGGTTTTGTGTCATGCGTTTCGTCCTTTAAAATTTAATCGGGCAGAATTTATTACACTGGTGCGAATACACATGCGCAAGAACGAGGGATGCTGGGAAATTTATATATTTTTTTTTTTTTTTTTACAAGGAGAAAACAATTCATTACCACGAAAATATTTAGAGATCAGTTTGATCGCAATGTCATCCACAGTAAATTTGCACCCTGGCTTTTACAAAATTTCACCATTCCTGGCAGATCTTCCATTATTACAGTGTGGGATATCTAATTAAAAAAAATGTAATGGAAACAAATAGAAAAAGAATTTAAATGAAATCGGTTAGATTATATAGAAAAAAATTTTAAAATTAAATTTAAAATTCCTAGCAACCGTCGTTCGTGCGCATGCGTAGTCGCACCAACGTAACAAATTTAGTCTGATGAAGTCCACACAGGACGAAACGTATCACGCGAAAAAACTTACCACTATCTATCTATTTCAATTGGTTCATAACTCTCTCTCTCTCTCTATACACACACACACACACACACACACACATATATATATATATATATATATATATATATATATATATATATACCAAGTATAGGATTGGTGTATACGGAATAAATTCCAATAACCAACAATTACTATTTTTAAAAGAGTGCTCAATACAGAGTAGAGCAGATATAATTATTTATTTGAAAATTATAACATAAATATGTTATAAAAATCACTACAAAAATAGCCATTTTGCTTGAGCACTTCTGGCGTCTTATCAAGTGATGATGTTGAATGTAGAAACGACACCAGAGGTGTTGAAAGAAAATGACAATTTTTGTAGTGATTTTATAACATATTTACATTATCATTTTTAAATAAAAATATATATATATATATATATATATATATATATATATATATATATATATATATTAGCTTACAAGCACCCACCTATAAAGCGGCATTTAAGCTAGTTCCTGCAGGGGGGCTCTTCATTGAGCCTTCATCACAATAGGTTGGGAGGAGTAGATGTGATATGCAACAATAAACTATAGAAGAACTCAAAATTAATCGCTGTATTTAAGCGTCGCATTAATATTTAAGCTTACCTTTTAAAGCTTCAAAGATAGTTCTTATGCCACCATTTAATTTAAAGACAGTTTGATGTATGTAGGTCCTTATTTTCCATACAAACAATTATTTGGTTTCATGAGGAAATTTCTCTGGGTTTCGTAATTAATTTTGAATATTCCCAAACTCATTTCCAAGTTATAAAATATATTATCGTAAAAAAAATAAAAATTCGTCGCAAAAAAATCACGTAAAAAATCGCAGTTATGTAAACTTTGGAATAAGACGTTTCAGGATTACGGATCTGGATTCGGCTCGGAATATTTTTAATTTGCTGACTGAGTCGAACTGATTCCAAAATCGTATTGATATGTTAGGCAACAGCCTCTAGGAGTAAAGTTGAAAACACGGACAATTTCATTTTGAAACACATTAATTTGAGAACAGCATTTTTATTTCATTTGAAATGAGCTATTGAAAATTAGAGAGTTGTGTCCCTATAAGTTGAAAAACCGTGACACAATGATATTATCAGCATTTATTTTATATATATATATATATATATATATATATATATATATGAAAGTGAACATAGAAGTCAATACATAGCGGCGACAGTCTGTCTCATGCTAGATGCAATCGTCAGGCCACCTTTTATATTTTTATATTTACAAACGCTCTATCTCTGATACTGATCACTTTATCCCATAAATATAGCACATCTTAAGACTATATTTCTTCATATATATATATATATATATATATATATATATATATATATATATATATATATATATATATATATATAAGATAACATATATGCTTTAACTATGTAATATTTATAGGCTAAAAAAGTACTCGATAATAGAGATGGTGTGTATGAGCACAGAAATCAAAACCGAATAGCGACAATCTGTTTAATCTTGAAAGTAAGCTCCCGGCCATGAAACAGGCTGTCGGCATTCGGCATTGATCCTGTATCAACACTGCATATATATATATATATATATATATATATAATATTATAAATTAATTGATTTAAAATATGGTTATTTTCGCTACACAGTTCCAACCATGTTTCAAAAATAGAAGCTAAAAACCCCTAATTTTATTTTTGCAAATAAATTAAAAGCATTAGTTCCATTTCATCTTCAAGCGAATTTTGGAGTAACTTTTAAAATTTACCGGGTTTTAAATACACAGCTAAAATCACGTTTCCATGGTTACAGAATATTCTACTCAAATTGAACACGGGGTGTCTAGATTTTCCTTATGACAGTATCATTGTATCAGTTATTAGCTACATTTTGGTAAGGGGTGAGGATGTATTTTACTCTGAAACCTGACGTCGGTTGAATGGATGTCGTCTTAATTAAAAAAAAAAAAAAAAAAAAAAAAAAATACTCTGTAAATTTACATTGAGCACTATTTTGTAAAAATAAAATATCTATAAGAACACCGGATTTTTATATCTTACTGTTCTTTCTTTTTTATTTTTTTTATATATATATATATATATATATATATATATATATATATATATATACCCAAGTATAAGATTGGTGTATACGGAATAATTTCTAATAACCCAAAAATACTATTCTTAAAAAAGAGTACAGAGTAGAACAAATATAATTTATTCGAAAATTATAATATAAATATGTAATAAAATCACTACAAAAATAGCCATTTTGTTTCCAACACTTAAAGTGTTTTATTCAAATTCAATGGTATTGAATGTTAAGATAAAGCTTTTGTTGAAACAAAATGGCTATTTTTGTAGTGATTTTATAACCTATTTATGTTATAATTCTTGAATAAATTATATATATATATATATATATATATATATATATATATATTATTACATCATTAATCATATGTGAAGTCATTTTAAAACTAGAATTGGCATTGTATTGCATTGCAGGTATTTCAATAAAGTTTTCCAGTTGTCATTACTCTTATTATTATTATTATTATTTTCTTTTTATTCCCTTTCTCTACCTTCTTCTCACAGTTCCATTTTTTTAAAATTCTTTTTTATTTTGTCAACGGCTTAATTTTATTGCTTATTCTTTGATACCCATTTTTTTTTCTCCATTCTTTCTTCATCAGGGAGGATTTTTTCTCAATCTTCTTTTCACGTCATCAATTTTTCTTTTTTAACATTTCGCGCGAAAAGCTTTTCGCCATTTTGTGTTTTGTGTAAGATGGGATCCGGAGGAGTTTTCAGTGTTGGCAATACACCGTTGCATATATTGGAAGAACAGTTGAGGTGGTAGTGATAGCGATAAGATGGCCGTGGTGGCGAGATGGGCGTGTATTGCGTGTGTTTGGGGTTATTGGAGGGGCTGGTAATTGTGTGTGGCCAGCGGCTAACAGCTGCAAAGTGGACAACGCTTTCACAAGAGTAATCGTCACAATAACATCCCTGCAGCGAAATTCTTACATTTTCTCGTAATAACAGTCGCCATCTTATTCTCTGCCATTTTCCTTTGCAGACGATTTGTGAATCTTCTTCTTCTTCTTCTTCTTCTTCTTCTTCTTCTGCCGTTTTTCTTTCCTCGTTGCTTCAATTTCTTCTTTTTATCTTTTGCGCCCTTGCCGTCATCATTTCTTTCTTCGTCATTTTCATTTTTAATACGTGCTTCCATTTTTGTTTCCCTTTCCGCTCTTTAGACTACAATGTCTTCTTCTTCTTCTTCTTCTTCTGCGTCTTCCTTTTCACCTATTTTTTCTTCGTTATTGTTTATTTTTCTGTTGTTTTTATTTTTTTTTCTGCTTCTTAATTTTATTCTTCTTAATTCCTTGTTGTCCGTTTTTCCATTTTTCTTATTCCTCAATTTTTCCTTCCTTTTCAATTACGTTCTATTTTTTTCTTCATTTACCTTATTTTGAATCTTTTATTTATCAAATTTTCTCTAATTTCATTCGGTTACCTTATTCCTGAAACGTTCATTTCCCGCTTTTCTCTATTTATAGTTACTTACCTTATTCCTGTACCTTTTATTCATCACTTTTACCTTATTTTTTCATTTACCTTATAACTGTTTCATTTTGAATTGAACTTCTCCATTTTGTTTTTATTTACCTTATTCTCACGTCCTTCATTCGTCGTTTCCCCATATTTTCCGTTTTTTATGCTACTTCTCAATTTTGTCATTTTATTCTTTTTTTTTCTTTTTTTTTTTTTTTTTTTTTTTTTTACTTTTTTGCTACTTTTTGCAATTGTTTTCGCCGTGGTAAAAATTCTCTTTCGCCTCATAATCTTCTATTTCATCATCAGCATCACCATCATCATCGTTTCAATGTGCTTTTCCACATTTCAAATTTATTTAATTTTTTTATCTTTATTTTTTCTAATTTTGCATCAACCTTAGGCATTACTTTTTCTTTCCATTCACCTTTTCAACCTACTTTTGATCCTTCCTCACTCTTTTTTCTTTTCTTTTTTCTTTTTCAAACTTTTTAAAATTTATTTTGGTATGGCGCATGCGCAAATGGATGTCCCTGTTTTTAAGTAAGCCTAACAGTTTTCATTCCAAAAATGAAAGAAAAAAATGTATTTGAATATCCTCAAAGTGGAAAAAATTGAAATCTTTTCACATATCTGAAGACACGTGAAAGAACTTCCTGCCACAACTCCATGTTTGCAGACGATGCCATGGGATAAATTCAATTAAATTCTTTCTTGCTAAAAAGAAAAAAAACAGTTTTCTCTTTCAAGGTATTATTCAAACGAGCAAATTGCTCAACATGGCGTTGTGCAATAACCGTTTATCCATACACAAGCAATTTGCGATGAAGAATACCTTTTGAAAGACACCAAGCAAAAAAGACCTTTACTTTAACTGTCTACGCCAGTATAATCCCTTGAGAAATCCAGCTAGCGCGGAACCTTCTCTACAGTCCCTTTGTATTTTTATTGAAGGATATGTGACATTGAAGCGATATTTACTTCAAAGTTGCTATCAGATAATTACCTGACTCCAGACATAACGCCCATCAGCGGGATTTGGGATAGCGTTATGGTAACCTTGCGAAGAGATGTCGCTGAAAAATTCCACACTAGTCAAATAATATGAGAAGATTTTTTTTCTTCACTTAACAATATGTAAAGAAGTTAGAATTTCTTTTTAGAGATTCTCTAACTTAGATGATGAATATACATTCTAATATCTTCCTGATTTTTTTTATCTATTTGCTGTTAATGTAACACCACATGACAACGTATTTGCAATGTTATCTTGTAGCATTGCGTTATGGAGAGTCTATGTAACGTATTTACAACTTTACCTTATAGAATTGCTTTATAGAGAGTCTATGTAACGTATTCGCAACGTTACCATGTAGAATGGCGTTATGAAGAGTCTATGTAACGTATTTGCAACGTTACCTTGTAGCATTGCGTTATGGAGAGTCTATGTAACGCATTTACAACTTTACCTTATAGAATTGCTTTATAGAGAGTCTATGTAACGTATTCGCAACGTTACCATGTAGAATGGCGTTATGAAGAGTCTATGTAACGTATTTGCAACGTTACCTTGTAGCATTGCGTTATGGAGAGTCTATGTAACGCATTTACAACTTTACCTTATACAATTGCTTTATAGAGAGTCTATGTAACGTATTCGCAACGTTACCTGGTAGAATGGCGTTATGAAGAGTCTATGTAACGTATTTGCAACGTTACCTTGTAGCATTGCGTTATGGAGAGTCTATGTAACGCATTTACAACTTTACCTTATAGAATTGATTTATAGAGAGTCTATGTAACGCACTCGCAACGTTACCATGTAGAATGGCGTTATTAAGAGTCTATGTAACGTATTTGCAACGTTACCTTGTAGCATTGCGTTATGGAGAGTCTATGTAACGTATTTACAACTTTACCATATAGAATTGCTTTATAGAGAGTCTATGTAACGCACTCGCAACGTTACCTTGTAGAATGGCGTTATGAAGAGTCTATGTAACGTATTTGCAACGTTACTTTGTAGCATTGCGTTATGGCGAGTCTATGTAGCAGTGCATTATGGAGAGTCTATGTAACGTAGTTGCGACGTCACCTTGTAGCATTGCCTCATGGAGAGTCTTTGTAGCATTGCGTTTTTTGAGAGTCTATGTAACGTATTTGCAACTTTACCTTGTAGAATTGCGTTATGGAGAGTCTATTGAGAAGTGCGTATGGAGAGTCTATGTAACGTATTTGCAACGTTACCTTGTAGCGCCGCGTTATGGAGAGTCTGTGTAACGTTGCAGACGCGTGGTAGCAAAGACATTTTTGTTAGCTATAAACATTGGTTTAAGTCAACTTGTATTGACTTAGATTCTACTTATTTATGTCTTTCAGGACGTAGGTGACCATGTCTCTCCACAACGTCCTGTCTCTTGTGGCTCTTAATAAACTTTATCTTTCTGTTATTTCGTCTAAGCCTTGTTCCGCTACCTATTTACTAAAGCTTATTAAATATGTTATACGTTGTTTTCCTCTACTCCTCTTGCCATCTGTCCTATGAGTATCGGATTTTCCAAACCCACTTTCCTCATTATATACCATAGAAACGTCAACTGTCTCTTCCTGATCTTAAGTATTAGTTTCCTTTTTGTTTCCATTTTCTCCAAAACTCACATGTTTGGTCCACGTTATCCACAGCAACCTTCTACAGAACCACATTTCTGTTGCTTCAAATATCGTCTTCACCTTTGAGGAGATCGTCCTTTGTTAATATTTGGTGATGTGAAAGTCAAGACAGGCGTATCATTTCCGCTGTAATGAGTTTGATCTTGACATCACAACATGATTAATCTTTTTTTATGGCTTTTGTGTAATTTATTTTTTGAAGTTTAAGAATTTTTTTTTTTTTTGCGAGTGGATTTTGAAAATAACAATGATTTTTCTAGATACATGTCCTACTATTTAACCTATAGCTGGGGGGGAAGGAGATGGCCTCCTAATTCATTCCCCAGTGGTATTTGCGCGTAAAAGAATGTGACGAAACCGTCTGGAGTTCGAACTCTGCTCTTAGATTTTTCATTCCAAGCCGTTATGCACTGCATTACGCGCATATGACGTTAAATCAGGCGAAGCTACACCAATCTCAGTAAATAAAGACCGCTTCACTCTGGAGTCATCTGAGTGAATCTTGTCTCGTAATATAGTGTGTTCATTACAAATGAAAGTGACTCGGACTAAGCGGTGCTTACCCATTTCCAAATAATCTCTATTGTCGTAACTTTGACAATCACTGAGGGCAGAATATTTCTGGCCTTGTGCCAGACTAAAATAAGATTGGGAGGTTGAATAAAAAAAACATGTAAAATAAAGAAGTGTCGCAATGAAATGAAAAGAAAGTAAAAAGAAAATGGTGTAAAATGCATGTCAACAGAAAACAGCAAAGTGATTCTATCCAGTCAACGACAAAACCAGTCGCAATTGTTGCATCTGTCAACGGGGAAAATAACGGAAAAACAGAAGAACGGGGATTTTGCCAGAGTCGTGTATCATTTTAGTACAAGTTTTCTTCTTTATTTTTTTTAAGGGCAAATAAAAAAAAACTGTTTCTAAAGCATATGAAGAGAGGAGTGAATAAAGATTAACATTTTTTCTTTAGCCTCTGTAAACAAAATTTGTGCCTAGGTGACCATATTTTTAGACAATTTAAAATTAAGTCTCTCTCTCTCTCCCACTCATACCTATCACTCACTCACTCACTCACTCACTCACTCACTCTATCTATCTATCTATCTATCTATCTATCTATCTATCTATCTCAATTGGTTCATAACTCTCTCTCTCTCTCTTTATAAACACACACACACACACACACACACACATATATATATATATATATATATATATATATATACCGAAGTATAGGATTGATGTATACGGAGTAAATTCCAATAACTAACAATTACTATTCTTAAAAAAGTGCTCAATACATAGTAGAGCAAATATAATTATTTATTTAAAAATTATAACATAAATATGTTATAAATCGTTGAAACTTGACTAATGCATGGAATAATAATGCAACACAAAATGTACTTAGAACAAAATGTATTGAAACAAGAAAGTGTACACAATATTTACACATAGCCTTTTGTATATTCCTGGTAAGACCGTTCCTGGAGAATGTGTTGACTGAGTCGCAGTCGGGCGGAGTCTCTGGTTGAATCTCTTGATTCCTCCCTCTCTTCCCGGTACCAACCATATTTATATGGTCGGTACTCCACTATGCAAATTAGGTGGATCCTACCACAACATAAAATCACTACAAAAATAGACATTTTGCTTGAACATTTCTGGTATCTTATCAAGTGATGCTGTTGAATGTAGAAAAGACACCAGAGGTGTTGAAACAAAATGACTATTTTTGTAGAGATTTTATAACATATTTACATTATCATTTTTAAATAAATAATTATATATATATATATATATATATATATATATTGTCTATTTCAATATGATTGTCTATTGCAATCTTTTCATATCTAAGTCTGTTCTTATCAATTTCAAGGTTCTAATATCGTTTTCAGACTATTCAGATCTATATCGGCCTATCTATCTATCTATCTATCTATCTATCTATCTATCTATCTATCTATCTGTATTCATATCTATATCAGTCTGTTCATATATATCTATTTATCTCTTTCTCTTTTTAATCATCTTTCTCTTTCCATCTTTTTCTTTTTATTTCTGTTTCTATCTCTCTCGAGAGAGAGTCAGAGATTTCTCCTTTTGTTTCTCATGCGAACTCCATTTTTAAGTATCTCACGTCTCTCTCTCTCTCTCTCTCTCTCTCATTTTTTAGCTTTTGATTTCTCATTCAGTCACTCAATCACACACTCACACACATTCACACACACACAGGTGCACACAGTATATTAAACTTTCCCTCTCTCTTTCTCATTGTCAATTCATCTCTTTCTCTATATCTTTCATTTACTCTCTCTCTGATTTAATATTAATCTCTTTCTCTTTCTCTTCATTCCCCTTCTCTCTTTCAATTCCTCATGCACTCTAGTTCCCTTTCTATTTTTCAATCTTACTCTCTTTTGATACATCCCTATTTCTCTCTCTCTCTCTCTCTCTCTCTCTTTTATTCTCTCTCTTTAATTTGTCCTTCTCTTAGTTTCGCTTCATGTCAATCATTCTTTCTTTTTTTATTTTTCTTTTAAATGTATTTATTTCTCTCCTTTCCCCTCCCACTCTCATTTGCTTTTCATAAATCTCTCGCCATTTCTTATTTTCTTTCTTTTATTTCCCCTCTTTGATTTATTTTTCTGTCTCTCTCTTTTTCATTCTCTCTTTTTTTTCATTTCTTTCCACCTCTAATTCTCACCGTTTTTCATACACCTCTCTCTCTCTCTTATTATATTTGATTTATTTTTCTATCTCTCACACTTAATTTTATTTCATACATCTCTCTCTCTCTCTCTCACTCTCTCTCTCTCTATCTATCTATCTCTCTTATTCTCTTTTATTTCTCTTTTTTTATTTTTTCTATCTCTTTCTCACTGTCTTTTGATACATCTCTCTCTCTCTCTCTCTAATTTTCTCTCTCTTTCATCTCTCTCTTTTCATTCCTCTTCGTATCTTTCTCACGACCTTTAAATCAACATTTTTTCTTTTCTCTTTATTTTTTTTATATAACTCTTTATTTCTTTTCCTTCTTCTCTTTCTCTCTTTCATCCTTCGAAAATCGAAGTGCATATATGTGGCTGCATTCTAAACAAAACGATTTCTGGTAAACTATTTAGTTGTCTCACTTCCTATTTTGGGACGCTTTTCCTAGCGACGTGTTCACTGCTCCAGTCTAGCATGACTTAAAACTTGGAGCTTCTCCTTTATAAGGTGTTCTTCAAATTTAATTTTCTGGTGAAAGATTTGTTGCGACCAAAATAAAAACAAACGTTTATTTGATTTGATTCATGTTGCTTTGTTTAATTACGAAAGCTTTTGCAAAATGTTGCAGTTGTTAAATTTAATCAGATAAGTATCCATTGACTACATTTCTCATCATATAATGCTCACTCTGCGAATTATACACTGAAAGTTGGGTTATCAGTGCCAAGCTAATACCTAAACACTCCTGCTTAAATTTCTTGTGACCCGGTGACCCTCGAATTAAATATATAGAAGGTGGGATTATCCCACCTTATCGTTCAGAAGATATCTCCTAACGATGGTTCGGTTGCATTGTATAAAGTAGTATAAAACGAGGGGGAATACCCCCTCTCTCTCTCTCCCCCTCTCTCTCTCCCCTCTCTCTCTCTCTCTCTCTATCTCTCTCTTTCTCTCTCTTCTCACACATGGTGCCGTAGTGACAAGTCGTGTCTCTTTCCTTTCCGTGAGACTTTTACTATCAGGAGAATAGGGAGGGTGACTACCCGCCCAAAACCGCAGTCACGCAGAATAGCCTTTGAAACCAATGACCCGTCCTGGGTATGACGATAAACTACATCCGCGTCCTGGGTATGACGATAAACTACATCCGTCTCCTGCGTAAGACGATAAACTACTCGTCCTGGGTATGACGAAAAACTACATCTGCGTCCTGGGCATGACGATAAACTACATCCGTGTCCTGGGTATGACGATAAACTACATCCGCGTCCTGGGTATGACGATAAACTACATCCGTGTCCTGGGTATGACGATAAACTACTTGTCCTGGGTATGACGAAAAACTACATTCGCCTCCTGGGTATGACAATAAACTACATCCGCCTCCTGGGTATGACGATAAACTACTTCCACGTCCTGGGCATGACGAAAAAATACATCCGCGTCCTGGGTAAGACGATAAACTACGTCCAACAACAAGGCCTCAGGAGGTTTTGAGGAGCGTGGAACCACCTCTTAATTGCTGGTTTTCCCAGGTCCACTCTGACCGGGGAGGGTAGCACCTGTTAGGGTTCCCAGCTATGGGCAAATAGTCAACCCCCAAACTGGGGTCAAAACACTATGAAAATGTAAAAATAAGTTTCAATGCCAGTAATACATTTTTGAAGGAAAGAATTACCAGCAATACATTTTCGAGCTAAAAATATTACCAGCAATACATTTTTGTAAATAATTATTACCAGCAAAACATTATTGTCAGCAATACACTTTTGGAAAAATATTACCAGCAATATAAATCTTGTCGGTATTAAATAACCCATTGATGTTGATATGCCGTAAAACAAACCAAACCAGATCAGAAACCAATGATGTGTGTTGCAGCATTGTCATCATGAAAAAAAATCCTTTCGTCAGTTGTTCTGGGCGCTTGGTCTTCGTAACAGACTCAGCAAGTTGGCAATGATGACGTGGCTCTTTTGAACATAATGATTTTGCATCCACAAAAACTGAGACCATCGCCACCCCTGCAGATGCAACGACCTCGGCCTTCTTTGGAGCAGGTGAAGAATTATCTCTTTGTCTCTGGCTGAAAGTTATGAACCCAACACTCATCCTGGAGAAGGAAACGTTCAAGGAAATGAGCTGGATCTGCCTCAAATAATTTCAGAATTCCCCGTGATGTGATCAGTCTCGCGTGCTTTTGATCAGGTTTCAGAAGACGTGGTAACAACCTGTTGTATAGCTTCTTTGTGTGGGGGTCTGTTATGGCGAACGAATTTTTTTCTTCCTCCGTATGAGTTCGAATCTTCGACGTCAAATAATTGTTGTGGAGTGGTTTCACAGTGGAGGCTTGTATTTGTACTAAGTCGGTCCTAAAATAGGTTCGACGTACAAAACGTTAGGAACTTGATATAATAGGTAATGACGCAGAGAAAATCTAGTTGTGGTCGTCCGACATCGACTGACTGACTGAGGATATTCAGTCACCCCCCACCACTGGGGCATCATGTGACACAAGGTCGTTTATTTATTGTGGGTTCTCTAAGCCCGTGGGCTCGGCCCAAAAATATGCCCATTGAACCCGTATAAACGGGCTCAGGGCCGGTTTACCTCCCCGAACGAGACTCCGCCCCTCGGCGTAGCCTCGTTCGGGTTCCTCCCCGTCCGAAGGCAGAGAGTTCAACCGAACAGTCGGTTCAGAAGTGAACGACTGACTGACTGAGCCACTGAACGACTGTTACTACTCCTACTTATTATAGGTGGGAGAGTCTATTAACAATAGAAAAGGTGTGTTCCACTATAACAGGGTCATGGGCGACGGCGTCGATTCGATAATAATAATGTTGCCTTTTTCTTTCACAACTGGTGATCGTTAGTCGTTTTGGTCTGAGGATAAAAGAATTTCAGCAAAGAGAATCTGGAACTTATCTAGATTTTTAAACATGTCGACGTGTACATTTCTAACTAGCCAGTGGGGTTGCTCTCACCCCTCTACTGGGGAACAATTTCCAGAGACAAAGGGAACACGACTACATTGTTCGACGTGTAAAAACCGTCTTGCAGAAATTCCTTTCTCTGTATCTATCATTCCCACGCTGGCTCAGCCAGTCAAACTCGACTTCCTTTATTTTGTCGTATATTTGAACCCTACGGTCAAACTCAATAAGTCGGAGCAGCTATACAAGTCTCTAAAAAAAATAATAGTCTGCTAAACGGAAATGGGAAGGGAGTTTCACAGGCGAGAAATGCGAGATATGAAGCTATTGGAGCTTCATGTCCCGCACTTCTCGCTTGTGGAACTCCCTGCCTATTTCTTGTTTCCCTGATAGCTATAATCTCCAACGATTCAAATGTAACGTCAATCGACGTCTCCAGATGCCCTGATCTATCCCCTATCCTTCTCTTCATCCTTTCCTCTATCACTTCTATTTGCTCAAGCTCCAACTCTCTGTAATCCCTTGCGTGCTAGTGGCTTCCCGCCAGGCTTGGGGTGAAATGCTTAAAAAAAACTAGTTAGCACACCACACCGAGCAGAAACCTTCATTATGCCAAGTTTATTGCACAGAATATGGATTTTCATACTTGTAATCGTTTTTTAATATATATAATATTATACTATATAGCACAATATTTTCATATGATCAATATATATTTAACAGATTTTTTTGTTGCGTTGTCGCCTTTTCTTTTCCTTTTTTCTTTTCTTTTTTTCTTTCTTTATTTTCCTTCACAGAGACCAGGGAAATGGCCAAGAATCCAATAAAAAATAACAATACCAAAGAAAGAACCAAATGAACTTAAGATGGTCTAGTTTATAATTAAATAGCAGCATGGCCTGGCGTTGCCAGTGCTTGATTCAAAAATCGTACGACTCATACAGCAATCGCTATCACTTAACTTAAAATATTTTTACCTTTCCTTGCCTTTAAAGGAGTGCCCTTTGCCGTGCTGATGTTGCTACATGCCTTACTTCTTGCCTATCTCACACTGCGAATTTTTTCTAAGCTCTATACTAAACATTAAATCTGTTACGAAAAAAGAACAAAACAAAATGAACACAAAACGATCAGCTTTAAAAAAAAAGGACACGTAACTGGCAAAACCGAATGAAAAAAGAATGTTAACAACAAATACTTTTTCACACCCAACCCAGTTCTGCGGAATCAGAATCAACATTGAGTTTAAGCAAGCGAATGAGCCAATTGGAGTAAAGTGCCATGCAGATTTAAATTTTTCCCACTTGTGACGAATGCAGCTATCGATTTATTTGCACGCTAGCATGCTAGTTAACATTCGTGTCAGTCAGCTGTTGGCTCTCACGCTGGCCAATAGTATCTTCCTGCCTATTCGTGGCAGCCAGCTATAGGCTCACATTCTGGCCAGTAGAAAATGGCCGCAAACTACATGAAAACTGCCGTAGAAGCATGAAAAAATCGATTACTTCCACTATCGATGGGAATTGGGAAATGCAACGTCGGTCTTGGCCTTTCCGTTAACTTGGATCATGTGCATGTAAATTTTGGTGCAAATCCGTCGAAAACTGCGGCCGAGTATTCGTCACACACACACACACACATCCTGCCTTTTATAAATAGAGATACATGTAATGAAACTGATGTAAAAAACTAGAACAATCTACCCCAGTGGACGAAATAAAGGGTTTAGTTCGCGATTCCAGTCACCTGAAGAAGGTCGGAGCGTACAACGGCCGAAACACCGTGAACATGACAATAAAGACGAACACAAAAGCCCGAACAATGTAAATAATATAAATAATTACAATATCTTATCTCAGAAATATAAGCAAATGTATGTATATATATACATATATATATATATGTATATATATGTGTGTGTGTATGTGTATGTGTGTGTGTGTGTGTGTGTGTATGTGTGTGTGGGTGTGTGTGGGTGTATGTGTGTGTGTGTGTGTGTGTGTGTGTGTGCGCGCGCGCTCGCGCGCAAATATATAGAAAAATAGGAAAGAACCGTTAGGTTAATAATTCAAAGGTCTTTAGTATTTTTTACTCATTTTAAAAACAATATTCAATACATAATTAGAGCCTAAATTATATATATATATATATATATATATATATATATATATATATATATATATATATATATATATATATATATATATAATATATATATATATTATATAATATATATATATATATATATATAATTTTTTATGAGCCTGTTACATTAGAAAGGTGGTGGTTATGGCTCTCCACAACTTCCTGTTTTTTGCACTTTCTCTCTTGGTCCCCGCTTTGCTATCCATTCTAACATTCATTAGTGTAAGTTGCCCGTGAGAGGTTTTCCAAGCCTTCCTTTCTCCTGTCCCGGAAATTTCGACTGTCTTTTTATGATTTGTATAAGAGTCTATTTCCTTTCCATTTTTTAAAAATTTCCTGGTTGTTCACTTTCACGTCCCATAGCATTTTCAGCGTAGGTCTGTTGAACCACATTTCTGTTGCTTCTAGTTTCTTCTTCATCTTTTTAGAAAATTGTTCATAGGACAAATATCGTCGAGTAGTTCAGCACACTTTTCTTTGTTCTTAACGAATATTTCCTGTGACTTAATACTTTGTTTAGTTTCTGGAAAACATCATCTTATTGTTGATAGTTAATCTTTTCTTCTTTCTTTCCTTTCCAATTTTCTTGAGACAAAAAAGACAACATACCACAAGCTGAGATACATAATTATCAAGCCACAAGGAATTCTTTGATACTGACCCAGAAGGCAATGAAAAATTTCAACATTTATTTTCAACATCCACCCGGAAACCAGAAAAGTTGTCCAATTTGAGAAAATAACAAATATACCGAATATTAATTAGATAGATAGATAGATAGATAGATAGATAGATAGATAGATAGATATGAACAGACTGAGATAGATAGATATGAATAGACTTAGATAGATAGATAGATAGATAGATAGATAGATAGATAGATAGATAGATATGAATTGACTGAGATAGATATGAATAGGCTTAGATAGATAGATAGATAGATAGATAGATAGATAGATAGATAGATAGATATGAATAGACTGAGATAGATAGATATGAATAGACTTAGATAGATAGATAGATAGATAGATAGATAGATAGATAGATAGATAGATAGATAGATATGAGCAGACTGAGATAGATAGATATGAATAGACTTAGATAGATAGATAGATAGATAGATAGATAGATAGATAGATAGATAGATATGAACAGACTGAGATAGATAGATATGAATAGACTTAGATAGATAGATAGATAGATAGATAGATAGATAGATATGAATTGACTGAGATAGATAGATATGAATAGGCTTAGATAGATAGATATGAATAGACTGAGATAGATAGATATGAATAGGCTTAGATAGATAGATATGAATAGACTGAGATAGATAGATATGAATAGGCTTAGATAGATAGATAGATAGATAGATAGATAGATAGATAGATAGATAGATATGAATTGACTGAGATAGATAGATAGATATTAATAGGCATAGATAGATAGATAGATAGATAGATAGATAGATAGATAGATAGATAGATAGCTAAACACTGTAACAGGAGAGAACGAATCTTCAGCCGAACACCCGCATACATGTATATATATATATATATATACCCGCATACATGTATGTGCATATGCACACACTTTCATACATGTACGTATATATCGAGTTTGTCATTCGCAAACATTCATATTTGTAGCTTTGCCTACTCTATTAATGGACGTCTATTTTCACGGCATGACCCTCCCGGCATGCAATTCGATAGCAAAAGCAATTGTCTTTCTGGCCACGTGGGAGATGATGATACGTGTACTTCTGTCCCTGCCCACTGGATTCTGGCGGAACTTGGAGATGGATGAAATTCTCTCGGGAGGAGATTTTTCATACAGTATCTTCCGAAGAGGAAACAAGACACCTTGATCCATTTCTGAAATCGGAGACCAAAAGTTAAAGATGTCCGCCCTTGTAATTGGTGGTGGAAATTAGAGAAAGAAAGAAAGAAAGAAAGAAAGAAAGAAAGAAAGAAAGAAAGAAAGAAGTAATATCTCGCTGAGGAGAATTGAATAGTGAGATTTCCTCGTACACCATCCCTACTGAAATGAGTTCGAATCCCACTGGGTGTCCAACACTTGTAGGTCAGCTGTGGGACGAAAGTCAACTTAGAAAACATTGAAAAGAATGTTTACAAGAAGGAAAGGAGAAAAGAATTAAAGAAAACAGAATTGAAATAAGCTAACGACACTGTTTTTTTTTTTTTTAGAAAGAAAGAAAGAAAGAAAGAAAGAAAGAAAGAAAGAAAGAAAGAAAGAGAAATAGAAAGAAAGAAGCAAGAAAAAGTATGTTGACATTTAAAAAAAAAAAGAGAGAAAAGAAACGACGGAAAAAGAAAGAAAATTTAACTTATTACGAAAGAAAGAAGGAAAAAGGTTTTCGAGAAAAATAGTTGAACGATTCAGGAAGGAAGAAAAAATAGTTAAGAAAGAAAGAAAGAAACAACAAAAATTATGTTGAAATTTTTAAAAAGAATAAAAACCATTGAGAAAGAATAATAGAAAGATAGAAAAGAAGAAAGAAAATTTAACTTATTAAGAAAGCAGGAAAAAATGATATGAAAAACGACCGCGAATCTCGTCACCCATCCGGGTCGTAGGGGTTATCACATGCACCCGGAGTCGTGTTTCCTGAGCAAGACAGCATGGCGGAGCCCAACCTTCTCCGGGCCGGGTTGAATTTTGAGTTTTCCTTTTCCTAGACCGGTTGCCACTGAAGACTATAGAACCCAGTCTGTCATAGCTGGTGTGGGGCGGGAGGGGGGCGTAGGAGAAGATTCCGAAGGCTATTAACATGTAAGTAAATGTAATGGAACCGACCGAAATTCGAACTCGGTTCTCCAATTCTTCAATCCGAGCCGCTATCCATTATTGCACTGTGCCTTTGAAAGCAACAACAACAAAAAAGATGAAGTCAAAAAAGAAGAAAAATAACTCAAACAAGGAAGAGACTATATAAGAAAAAAAGAAAGGAAGCTGAAAATATCACTAAAGGAAGGAAGGAAGGAAGGAAGGAAGGAAGGAAGGGAGGGAAGGAAGGAAGGAAGGAAGGAAGGAAAGAGGAGAAAGTGGTTGAATAAGAGATAGGAGATAATTGAAAATTGACCCTGAAAAATTAGTGGAGTCCCGCATAGAATATTACAAAATATAGACGGTTACGAAATGGAATGGCCCATTTGGGAGGGCGAGTCTTTTAACGAGGTACTGCTTTCGGTATTGCTCATGAGCGACGAAAATATGATAGATAGATAGATAGATAGATAGATAGATAGATAGATAGATAGATAGATAGATAGATTTATGAAGCAAGCATGGGAAAGCTAAGATGGTACCTCTTGAGGGTGAAATGATCGAGAAAAGTCACGGCCATGGTTACGTCTGCCCTGTAGGAAAGACGGAAAGCACGTACAGCCAACTTATCGTTCCAGGAGTTGACAGCCGTATCCAGCAATTCAAGGTAGACGTTGACCGTCGGCAAAAGGAAACATCACATGACTTTTGTTTCTTACCAACGAAAGTCGTGTCATGTTCCCTCTTCTTGCCGTCGGCCATCGTCGACATTGAGTTGCCCAGGAACATAACAGATCACCTGAACTTGATATGCATCACCGTGGTTATATCTTTGGGTCTACGCAGTGTCACCTGCCGTTTTTTTTTTCTATGGCAACATTCAAGAATCTCCGGTTCTCCGCGGTTAGCGGCTAATGGCACGGACATTGCAGTGCATTGACATTTCCTGTTTCACGTTGGAAACCGCCGTGTTAATGCAATTTCAACACCTGTGAAAAGGGAAATGAGGTAGTTAAAATTTCACACATACCTCATGTAACATTACGTTGAGCTTCATTCTACATTTGGTCCACTAAAGATGTGTTGTCGACTTCGTGCACAATATATATTATACTTATTATAAAACGCAGGCTGTGTGTGTGTCTGTTCGTTTATATATTGGATCGGATTTCCTACATTTTTCAACCGATTTCAACAAAACTTCACAGGACTACGTAAAATTACCTTGCGGTGGTTCTGACAGCGCCAAAAATTGGAAAAACACAATTGTTTTTGCACGAAATCAATTTGAAAACACGATTAAGAGGCATTAATGAAAGGGGGACAACTCATATCGAGTTATACTTATTATAAAACCCAGGTTGTTTTTGTGTGTGTGTCTGTTCGTTTATATATGGGATCGGATTTCCTACATTTTTCAACCGATTTCAACAAATCTTCACTTTTTTTTGGCAGGTAGTGTTTCTTATTTTCTTGCACACTTTTTTCTTTGTTTTTACATTCAGAATGCTTTAAAAATTCCATTTACAAGACAATTATTTATAATAAAATTCTATTCAATCGGTAGACTGTAACGATTGAAAACAATGTTTTTGTTTGAAGTTGGGTTTGACCAATTCGTAAAAAAAAAAAAACTAATTAAGACATGCGTGTCCGTCAACCTTAAACAATAATCTTTGTCAATAATATTTTTCAGTCTTTATGATGGTCGATACTTGATCAATCTCTTACTGTTACATCCCCGGGCAACGCCGGGCTCTACACTAGTATATATATATATATATATATATATATATATATATATATATATATATATATATATATATATATATATATATATATATATAATGAACTCTCCTGTCGGTTTCGACGTATGAGGATCTGACAACTTAATTGATTCAGTTATGAAATTTTGTCCGATAATTTTAAGTGGCACTTTAAGACCCGCTAATGACTAACAAAGGAAAGCGCGTATGGAGCAAGAGTAAGGATTGTGAGATGAGATCAGTGTGAGATTGGCTGACATTTTAGCTCTTGCTCTTGCTCTCGCTTCTTGGGGACGATTCAGACAAGTTGGTTTGAAAACTGCTAAGTCCACTAAAACACGTTGATCTCCATTCTACCTGCTCCAATGATAAGTGCTAGAGAGTTTTAGGAGGTATATTGACAGCTGATAAGTATATATATATATATATATATATATATATATATATATATATATAATCTTTCACCCCACGCAAGGTGATAATGCCACTAAGTCGTGGGGGCGGGGCTACTGGGAGTGAAAAAATGAGAAGAACTTGTCGGGTTTGTTAAAATTACATCCGTGCTAATGCCAATGGGAAAGGTATGAGTTCATTTAATCTTCCCACGCAGCTATAGATAAAAGAGCAGGAGAGGTGGCGACCAATCTGGGAGAATGAAACTCTGAATTCAAAATAGATCGCACTATCCTTAATGTGTATATACATGCGCCTAGGTATTGCTTCTGAAGCCAAATTTCCCTTTTCTACTATTAGCACATCTTCGGATGTGGCATTATATATATATATATATATATATATATATATACGTCTGTGTGTGTGTGTGTGAGCGCGCACGTGCGTGTGTCACCTTGTTCTTGTGTGTTTGATATCATGGCTATATCTTTCTAAAAAATATATGGAAACTTTCATGCCCTCTCATATATATATTTTGAACATAGAAATATAGGTCCTTGCTGGATTAGATAATCGTCATATTTTCCTTCGCCCCATCTCTCCCCACCTCTTATTCTAACATTAAATTGTCTATGGTCTGTGTATGTCACCATGAAATGTATCTTTATGCATCAGACATCCGACAACATTCATTTTTCTCTTACTTAAACCCCTTCCACCCACCTCTCCTAAAATTCTCTCTGTTAAGGTTTAATCTCCCCCCCCTCCTCATACTTACACTCTCTCTAAATTCTGTTTTTATTTCCGGAGTTGGGTTTTTTCTGTTTTCTTTTTGAATTTGTAGGTCTGATGAATTGGATCGTATTTACGATTCAATGGAATAAATTATCACCATGGAATATTAGTGTTTTTTTTTTATATATATATATATATATATATATAAACTTTTATTCCTCCCGTGTATATATATATATATATATATATATATATATATATATATATATATATATGAATGAACACCCAGAAGCGACAGTCTGTTTCATGCTAAACGCAATTGTTTTGCCCTGACGATTGCTTTTAAGTATGGAATAGCCTGTCACCTCTGGGTGGTGACTTCATTGTTCAATTTCATATTTACACACGCTCTATCCACGATATTGCTCAATTTAGCCTATAAATATAGCACACCATAAAACTATATCTTATCACACACACACACACAGATAGATAGATAGATAGATAGATAGATACTAGAGTATTGTACTTGTATTTTATGTGCATTCGCAGCCTGTTAATTTGTTTATTATTTAATGAATTTGTCTACTTATTCATTGATTTAATTTTTTAGTTTTTTATTGATTTACTTTTTGTTTTTTATTGATTTATTTTTTTTATTTTTTTATTTATTTATTTATTTCGTTTAATAGTCGTTTTTTGTTTTTGATTTCTAAGAAACATCGTAAAAAATTATTTTTCCGTCTGTATTTTGAGATTAGTTATAATCGTTTATTTAGTAATTTGTATTTGTCTGGAAAGATAATTATAGCTATTTTCTCCTCGAGACAGACTTTACAGTTTTTGTTTGTTTTTTTTTCGACTTATGTTTTCTTCCTTATTCTCTATCCTATTTTATTGTGACTTTGTTTCTGTTTTTATTTTCCCCTATATGTTTAGAAAGCATTGTGCTGTTCACGTATTTACTATTTTTATGAGATGTTTCGTGTACGTAGTTTCTGTTTCCAGGGACCTTCAGTTACTCCAATATATATTTTTTTCTTCGTAATCTGCTGATTATACAGTGGCCTGGAATATTAAATTGTTTTAAAAGCAATTGCCGTTTAAGGGGCATTCGTTCTTTGCTATGTAATTACAGGTGGGTTTGATTTGTGATAGTGGTTTGTTGGTTGTTATCATTTTTTGATGTGTTCTCGGTGCAACTCTAGCTGATATTTTTTTGTGAAAAGTACTTGATTTTGTGTATGAGTTAAAGAAGTATTTTTCTGAGATTGTTACATGGTGGGTTGAACTATATGATGTTTCTTTTCCTGCTGGCTGTTTTTTTTTTTTACTGTTGTGCTTATGTGTGTGTTGCTGAAAATCCACTATGCATGAAACAGTCACCGATGGGTGTTGACCTCAATGCCCCCTTTTATATTTTATATTTCCATACGCTCTGTTCCTGATATTGAGCACTTTAATCCATAAATATAGCATAACTTAAAACTATAAATATATAAATATATATATATATATATATATATATATATATATATATTACACAATCACACGAGCACACGCATCCACTTACGCATACATGAAAATTCACTCAAACTCGCAAAACACCATACTTTTTTCACACGTATTCATTATGTATGCCTCAAACATACACACATGCATGCAGCACCTTACACACAGACACATACGCTCAAATATACCTGCAAACCTCACACACACACACATACTTTCAAGCATGCAGACATGTCCTTACATACACACACAAACAAACTTGCAGACGCACATGTTTACACACACATAAACTTACATGCATCTCTTTACAGACACACATGCACAAAAGGAAATACATCTACTTGCGCATACGAAGACATGCATACATCTTCTTATAGACACAACCACACATTATTCTCTTAACACAGAGAGAGAGAGAGAGAGAGAGAGAGAGAAACACACATAAATGAATGCATCCCTTTATATATACGCACAGCCATACATGTTTTTCCTTACACATGCACACAAAAATAAAGACATTACCTTGCACATAACCACAGAGATGTATTTGTCTTCATGCACGCACACATACACTAAAATATAAATGCATATTCTTACGCATACACTAACATTCATGCATCATCTTGAATGCATATATGCACGAATATGCATGCATCATTTTACACATACATACACCCCACATATACACACAAACATGCAGGCGTTTCTTCGCACACACATAAACACGCCCGTACACTCATACTTAAAAACATACATGTATATCCCTACACAAGCATACAAGGAGGTGTTCTCAAAATATCCACAAGCGCAATCATATACAAAAAGCAACCGTATCAAAAAATAATAAAAGAAAAAAAATCTTCACGTCGTTGTTGTTGCGTTTGTTTATATAACACAGGCCTTTTTCTTCCTTTCGTACGTGTCACGGAGCCTTTTGTCTCGGGGACAAGGGGGACATTTCGAGACCGGAGAGTCAGTCAACCGCGGGGAGGGGTAGTGAGACATAAGGCTGAGGGAAAATGGACTGAGAATGGCAGAGAAGGGCGTTGCAGGGCGTTGTCAGTGGCGGAAGAGCGAGCAATTGGCAATGGAGAAAGGTTCAGGAAATTGTCCCGCGGGTTTCCCCACCCTTTCTAGCCTAAGCGCGAAATCTGTCGTCATTAGTCGAAACGATTGCCATTATTAAATCGGAAAGTCCTTGCATGATCTTAATTCTTTTTCTTTTTCCTTCTTTGAAGATCATTCAAATTGCTTTTCTCCATTCCGTTTAACGCGCTTCTTTCCTTTTTATTTATCTAACCTTCATTTTCTCATCCTCTTTAAGTTTCCCTTTCTAACCTAGATTCTATCTATCTATCTATCTATCTATCTATCTATCTATCTATCTATCTAAATTGATTAATTAACTAATTTTTCAACCTTCCTGAATCATTAAGCTTTCTTTCTCGAAAAATAATTTTTCTTCTTTCTTAATTCTTGAATTAATTTTTTTAAGTTAAATTTTCTTTCTTTCTCTTTTTCCTTTTCAATCGTTTCTTTTTCTTTTTTGAAATGTCAACGTAATTTTTCTTCCGTTTTTCTTTCTATTTGTCTTTCTTTCTTTTTTCTTTCTCGACATTTTGTTCCTTATCAAAATTTTAACATTCTTTTGTTTCTTTACACTTTTCCTTCTTTCTTTCTTTCTTTCTTTCTTTCTTTCTTTCTTTCTTGTTCCCCATTCTTTCTTTCTTTTCTCCCCGTCTTTCTTTCTTTCTTTCTTTCTTATCTTTTCTTTTCTTTCCGTCTTTATTTCTTTCTTTCCTCCCCGTCTTATCTTTCTTTCTTTCTTTCTTTCTTTCTTTCTTTCTTTCTTTCTTTCTTTTCCTCCTGTATTTCTCTCGTTCTTTCTCTCTTTTGTCCCTGTGTTTCTTTTGTCCCTGTTTTCTTTCTTTCTTTTTGTCTTATTTCTTTTTTCTCTC
Organism: Acanthosepion pharaonis; assembly: GCA_903632075.3. NCBI lineage: Eukaryota > Metazoa > Mollusca > Cephalopoda > Sepiida > Sepiidae > Acanthosepion > Acanthosepion pharaonis. The sequence continues at coordinate 908,744 of CAHIKZ030000461.1, forward strand.
CTTTCATTTTACTTTCTTTAGTTCATTCTTTCTTTCTGCCTGTCTTTCTTTCTTTTTCATTTCTTTTCTCATCTTTCTTTCTTTCTTTCTTTCTTTCTTTCTTTCTTTTCTCCTAGTCGTTCTTTCTTTCTTCTTCTTTTCTTCTTTTCTCCCATTTTTATTTTCTTTCTTTCTTTTCTTTCTCTCCTTTTTTTTCTTTCTTAGTTTTCTTTTCTTTTTTTTTTTTCTTTTTTTTTTTTTTACCTCTTTCTTTCTTTCTTTCTTTCTTTTCCCCTTTCTTTCTTTTCTTTTTCTTTCTTTCTTTCTTTCTTTCTTTCTTTCTTTTTTTTTTATGATTTCTCTTCTAATTTCCCTGATCTTTCTTTCTTCAGTTTTCATGATTTCTTTTCATGGTCTTTCTTTCTTTCTTTCTTTCTTTCTTTTCTACCTTTCTTTCTTTCTTTTTCCCTGTCTTTCTCTCTTTCTTTCTTTCTTTCTTTCTTTCTTTTCTCCACGTCTTTTTTTCTTTCTTTCTTTCTTTCTTTCTTTCTTTCTTTTTGTCTTATTTGTGCATTTCTTCATTTCTCTCCTTTCTCCGTTTTTTTTGTTCTTTAGTTCATTTTTTCTTTTTCCCTTATCTTTCTTTCTTTTTTTTTGTTCTTTTTCTTTTTTCTTTCTTTTTTTCTTTCTTTTCTTTTTCTTTCTTTCTTTCTTTTTCTTTCTTTTTTCTTTTTTCTCCCAGTCGTTCTTTCCTTCTTCTGCTTTTCGTCATTTCTCTCTTTTTTACTTTCTTTCTTTCTTTCTTTCTTTCTTCACAGCACTTTCTAAATTTTCAATTCTTTCTTTCATTCTTTCTTTTTTGTCCGCTTTTATTTCTTTCCTTTTTTATTTCTTTTTTTTCCACTTTTTGTTCGTTCGTTCGTTCCTCCCCTCCCTCCTTCCACCCTTCTCTCTTTATTTTTAATATCTTTCCTTCTTGTCCACGCATTATTTATTTATTTATTTACTTCAGAATTTCCTCTTTTTTTTAGAAAAATCTGAAAAAAAACAAGTGCTTTCTGCAAGGATCGATCTCACTAACTTACTATCTAGTACTTCACTGTGAAACCCTAGAAGTATTTACTATGATAGACCTAGTTTGAAACCAAGCCAACAGCGCGAATCCACCAGTGTTCTAATAAGTAATGAAGATTCAGATCACAACAGATATATCGCTATAAGAGGTTAGCTGGCTAAATATTGAAACCCAGGAATGGATCCTTTTATTTTCTTGGTAACTTTAATATTCATTCCTGTTTCTCGCCGGTATATCTTAAATGGCATTTCACACTCTTTGAAAATGGTTTGCATGGAATCCTTAAAAGTTAATGTTTTCACTTCTCTTAGTGTGTCTTTGAGACAAGCATTTTTTTTATTTTTTTTTTTTCTGAAGAAAATATTCTTTCTTTAATGTACAAAGATTTTCCTTTTGTTTCTGTTTTGAATTTCTTGGTTGCAATCAATTTTTCTTCTCTTTTTTTAAAACTCAACCCCATTCGTTCTGTCTCTACCCCCCCTCTCTCTCTCTCTCTCTCTCTCTCTCTTTCTCTCTCATTTCCATTACTTTCTTTCTTCGCTACTCGTTTCTCTTTGTTTGTTTTTCGATTTTGCATTCAGTTTTTATTTATCTCTCTCCCTCTCCCTCTCCCACTATCTCATTTGTATCTACATTGAATTGGTTTAATACCAAAAACAACAAACATGAAGAAGAAGATAAGAATGAGGAATAATAATAATAATAATAATAATAATAAATCTCAAAAATGTGGCTCATGAGGACATAGCAATTCCAGATGTAGTTGGAGCCATCAGATTGATTTGGAAAAGATTCTAATAGACTCATTGAATGAATTCTTGGTAGACCATGCCTTAAAGAAATACAACAAATTGTTGTCACAAGTACAGCCGGCACTTTACGAAGGGCTTTATCTATGTAAAATATGTGCGATATTTTCTTCAAAACTGCTCAGTGGAAAATGTCATGATACCATTTCTGACCTTAGGTCTCTGGTCGGGACCTGCAAAAAAATGTGTACACACCAGAAATCAAAGGAAATAAAACAACAGCAACAACAACAACAACAATAATAATAATTATAATAATAATAATAATAATAATAACTATATCACTTATCTATCCGGGCTTTGACCTAAATTGAAGGCAAATTGAGCTCTCTAGATTTGGCTACTAACCAGTCTAGGAGAAAGACAGCGCGGAATTCAAAGCCTACCCTGGCGAGGGTGTGTTCAAGATGCTCCATTAAGTCTAAAGAAGAATATATATATATATATATATATATATATATATATATATATATATATATATATATATGTAAGCAAATGTAAATGGATATAGATCCGACAAATTGAACTGAATTGTATTTTAATGAATATTGTTCTGAAAGGTTTATTAAACCGAAACGTCAGACGTCGACATTTCATTCATTTTAAACAACATAATTGCATTTAGGATTTTGTTTGTTTTTTCCAAATTTTTCTTCACACATATATATATATATATATATATATATATATATATATATATATATATATATATATAACAATTTTGATTAAAAAAAAACGAAAAGATCTGTCAGATTTATTTTTTTATTATTTTTTGTTCAATTTTCGGATAAAGTGTATTATGCACGAGGTTGTGGATAAACTGTCCAGAGTTCCTATTCTGTTATTTTTGTTCAAGTAAGTCCGACTTTTGCACTCATTATCAAGAAGCGATATGATGTCTTTGTAATAGTTATAATTCCATTGTCTGTATCCTGGTATTCTTTGGGAAATATGAACGTTTGAAATGGTCTAGCGTGATGTCACGTGTAACATCTATTAGGAACGAGGCCGCAGAAAAGAATGCAATTTATTTCATTAACTAATTTAGTTTTTATAATGTTAACATGATATATGTGCGCCTTAATTATATACACTTCAAGATACATTCTCCTGTGGTGACTGATATTTTATTAAAAGTGGGCTGTTTATTTGGTATATTAACATCTTCTAAATTTTGAGTCTTTCCTTGCATTGAGTGCTATAGAGTAATTTATATGGATATATATATATATATATATATATATATATATATATATATATATATGTATATATACACAGGTGGTCTGAAAGTCTTGTTTGTGTGTGTGTAAAAATATGCCTATATTTTGAGATTTTCCTTTCAGATTAATAATGATTTTATCGCTATATATATATATATATATATATATATATATATATATATATATATATATATATATATATATATATATATATATATATATATATATATATATATATATATATATATATATATATATATATATATATATATATATATGTATATGTGTGTGTGTGCGTGTTTAAAAAAAGAAGACGCCTATATTTTGAGATTTTCCATTCAGATTAATAATGATTTTATTGGTGATGATATATATATATATATATACATATATACATATATCGGTGATATATATATATATATATCGATCGATGATGATGATATATATATATATGTGTGTGTGTGTAATTTTACATTTATATATTATATATATGGGTACCTATTGAAAGCTCTCAATATCATATATAGGTTATATATATATATATATATATATATATATATATATATATATATATAAAATATAAATATAAATAAAAAAAAACAAAAAAGGAAAGAAAAGAAATTATTCTATATCAATTTTCAAATTTTTTAAATGAAGAAACCAAAAGAAAGAAA
>CAHIKZ030000462.1:0-57500 GCA_903632075.3 Acanthosepion pharaonis
TATCCTCGAATACAAGTGGCCAGCTATTACATTTTTGTGGTGACTGAAAATTGACTGTTGCATAATTTAAATATTGATATATTTATATATATACTGTACTATACTGATAATGGAGCAGTACATTTTATTTTTATTTCAGAGTGCAATATTTTATATTCATCTCTCTCTCATATATATATATATATATATATATATATATATATATATATATAGGATTATTAAAAATTAAAGAGCAGATTTACAAAATCTAATAAAAACAAATGCTAAGAGACAGAAACTCATGCAACACATTTCTAGAAAAAGTTTTAAAGTTATTAAAATAAATGTAATTATTTTTCAATTTTGTTTAAATACTTCTTTTCATTGTTTTTTTTTTCCAGATTTTGTATAAATTTAAATTGTTATAATTTGTGGAAAAAATGATCTTGTTCATCATCTGTGGCCTCCCAGTTCACCAGATTTTACCTCATGTGATTTTTATTGGTGAGGTTATGTAAAAGAAAGTATGTTTGTTCTACCTATGCCTGCAACTCTTGAAGATTTGAGCAGTGGCGGCTTGTGGCTAAAATTAGTGGGAGTGGTGTTTCAGACAATTTTTAGCTATCGTTCTAATATTGTATAAAACAAAACAAACATGTAAAAAGAAAATTTATACACAAACTTAATAAAATCAAAAATGAAAAACTATTTTTTCTTACTTGTAAATTGTTACAGTTCAAGCTTGATCCATTCATTTAAAAATGGAATACATTCTTCTTGTTTTACTTTCAATGAAAAGGTTAATCATTTTCTCCTTGATCCCTGGATAACTGTTAAGGAACTTTTTCTCCATTGAAAGCACTGCAAGTGCATTTAGTCTTTCAGTATTTATAGTGATCCTTAAAAAATTTTATCCTTTTCAGTGTTGAAAAGCAGCGTTCTGACTCTGATGTCATCACGGGAATTGTCAATAAGTTTTTTTATCAGTTTTGTAATATCACTAAGAAAAGCATCTAGATTATTTTCCAAGATAAATTTCAGCAGCTCAATTAACTTGCAATATTCATGCATAATGGATCTACAAGAGAATACTTTTAGTTTAGTTTCAAGCTTTTCTTTGCCAATCATGTGATATGCTTCAGTGGTCAGTACTATCTCTTCTGTAGGTAGTTCATTCTTAAAACTAATGAAGCTTTTCTTTTTGAACATTGCAGTCACACACTTCCTTCATTCTCACAGTTCTTTGAGTCCCTTATTTCTAAAATAGCCGTTTTGAAATCTGTTATATATTCGATGACTTTAAACACATTAATTTCTTGAAATTGCATTTGGTTGTAAATTACATCAACATAAGGCATAATCTGATGAAAAAACTCTAACCAAAACATGAAATTATCATCATTCATGTATTGTAAAATGTCTGTTGCTTCTGCAATGGTTTGATGTGCATTTGATGTTGACTGCATTTTACTAAAGCAGCTTTTTAAAGGTTGCAAAATTTTATGAACTTTGTTGACAGTCTGTACATTAAAGTTCTACCTTTTAGAGGATTGATGTGGAATGCTGATGTCCATATGCTTCTTGAGAATGGATACACATTGTGATGATCTTGAGAAGAATGTTTGAATAGCCAAAATGTTAGAGAAAAATATTCTTGTGCTCTGTATATTTCTCATTATTAAATTAAGCTAATGTTTATAACAGTGATTGAAAGGTTTACTACTATAATATGCTTTTATTTTTACTTGAACTACTCCCTTTTTGCCTTTCATGACATTTAAACCATCAAATGTCTGAGCTATCAGTTTTTGTCCATTTCCTTGAAGGATTATGTCTAATTGTTTTAGAATATATTTTGATATTCGATCTGCAGTTTGATTTTCTGGAATAAGGAATCCCTAAAAACTCAAATATTTCTTCATTCAACACATACCATAGAACAATGACCATTTGAGTATGTTTCAAAACATCTTTTGGGTCATCAGCCATGATGGCTACAAATGAAGCTTCCCTAATTTCTGTTTCCTTATCTCTTCATTGTATATTTGTAGCAAGCAGTCAAGCATCTGAATGGTCTTAGAATCACCTTGGAAAACCGTACGGGTTTCTAAGTGATTCTTCAAATCTGGATTTAATTAAGGTTCAAAATTTATTAATCCTCTAAATACCCCTGCATTTACTGAAGCATCTTTTTTATCATTTTCATGTAAGGGAGTTTCAAAGTATCCACAAAATAAAATAAAATTTCATGGGTCTTTTTAACCTTTATGTTATGCTCATTGATTGAAAGTGTGTATGTCTCTCTAAGTTTCTCCTTAGTATTTACATTTCCTAAAAGTGGCTGAAACCACATTTTCAGGTTTTCAGTTTTTTTTAAAAACCGTTTTTTTTTGTTCATGTTACATCACCTCCAAACAGCAAATACAAGAAGCAAAACAATGCATTTTTCACTTTACAGCAGCAGAGTTAACTTTTCCCTTTGGTACCATTCAGAATTAAAGCTACAAATATACCGCTTGTTGTTGCTTATTCTTGGCTGAGATATTTGAATATCAGGTGTTGAACAGTCTTTTTTCTTAACTGTAACTTTCTCATGGAGAGACAACTGTGAAAACTTAAGCTGTTGAAGTTTACTTATCACAAAATTTATATCTTGGGGATTCTATTCAATAATAAAACAGTAGGAAAAAAACAACTAATTAAGCAGAATATCTGGAGGCATGATAGTCAGCTACAGTTTATCACATTCAAGAATATGTTTTTATGTTCAACACACTGAATCAAAAATAAACACTAGCTTACACTCAGACAACAGGATCAGCACTGTGGCAGCAACAATGCTGTCTCTAACCAGCGTTCAGCTTCTTTCCTCAGACATGTGCACATACACATAACAGCCAAACACTGCTTCACAGTTCCATAAAATGAATTTTGTAATTTTTCATGAATATGGGTATGGCTACTGATTAAGGATTATATAATGTACAAATATAATAAAAGAATTAAAGAAAAAAAGACTCATTATATTGAATGTCATCAATTAAATTATTACACATTAATCTCTTTTTTTATACTAAAGTTCACCCAAGTCTCAAGAGCCACCTATGGTAGAGGGTCAAGTAAAAAATAGGGTGTGATGCAGTTTCCCAGTGCCTATACATGATCTGCCACTAGATTTGATACATTGAATTGCTGAAGCTATGTAGCCAATATCTACAGATCAATTGATTTGAATGTGACAAAAAGTGGAATATTATTTTGATGTTTGTTGCACAACATATAGTGCTCATGTTCAGTGCTTACAAGTTGGACAACCTAAAAATAATAAACTTTGAACCATTTTTGGATCTAGTAACATGTTGAGTGTGTTTCTGTTTCTTAGCATTTGTTTTTATTAAATTTTCAAAATCTGCTCTTTCTTTTTGAATAACCCTCTGATTATATATATGTGTATGTTTTAGAAATTCAGATATAAATAAAATATAACTATAAAAACAATATAAGTAAAAACAAAAGGAAAACATTTCTTTACCAACACGTTTTGTTCCTTGAGGAACTTTTTCAAGGTAAATATGGAGATTTTATTTTGTAACTTCTGTGTATAAATGTAAGTTACAAAATAAAATCTACACATTTAACTTGATAGTGATCCTCAAGGAATGATGAAACATGCTGGCAAAGAAAATTTTTCCTTTTGTCTTTATCTGGTCATCCACAGACAGACTGTTTCACAGTATCACAGCTCATCAGTGTGGCTAGACATCCAATCACTTCAGGCCAGGACCAAAACCCAACTGATTTGGTATCAGTCAGAGATTCTAACCCCTAGGCCATCAATGCTTGCCAGAGAAAAAGGCGAACTTTTGTGTATTCATAAACACACCTCTCACTCAGAGAACTAGGAGAGTCTTGCATTATCAACAGTAATAGTGGCTCTTTACAAATTCATTCCTTACACCCCACAGTGCTCGACCAATTATAATTATTGATACTGTTCAGCTGTACTTTTTGTTGCCAAATGTTACAATGGTGAATACAAGATTCTGGTAAAGATATTTTAAATTGCTTTTCAGAGTCACTAAAGATACTCACAGAATGTGTCAAATGGAAAAAAAAATGAAACAATACTTGACTATACTGCTCCAAAACTGGTTTGAGTGTTTTAAGATTGGTGATCTCTTCAAAAAAAGTCCAGAAAAGGATAACTATCAGTTGTCAATTATGATGCTTTAAAAGCAGAAGTTACTTGACTACCAGTATTTTCAGAAGAATTTGAATCATTAAAAGATATATACAGAGCATTATATAAGCTACAATTTTATTGGCACAAGAACTTTTGATAAGTCAAGAAAACGTAAATGCACTCAATAAAATTATTACACATTAATCTCTTTTTTTATACTAAAGTTCGCCCAAGTCTCAAGAGCCACCTATAGTAGAGGGTCACTGAATCAAGTGTGTGATATGAATGCAAAAGGAGGTGCTGGGAAATAAAGATAAAGGCAGATAACAATTGACCCTTCACTTGAAGATGTTAAGATTATAGTGTTCAGGGAAGCGCCATGCAGAAGTTTGTCCCACAAAGTAGCAGTTCTTGGAAAAAAGCAGCCTGAGGGGAAATTCTTCCTTAAATTAGAATACAGAGGAAATGTGGGCAATTCAACCCTATGGATGTAGCATAATACCTCCTAGCTATAAAGGTTTGAACTGGTGAAACAAAAGAGTGGTTGTTACAGTTACAACATTTCAACTATTGAACATGCTTGCCTTCTTCAGGAGTCTATTGCATTTGGTAACCTGGAAATTTTGAATGGAACTCTTTATTTAATTCATGGTGTTATGCTGTAGCTTCAATAAATATTTTGGTCTAAAATTCCAAGAAATTCACTGAATTCAATAACTATCTGGAGAAAGCAGAGAGTTATGACTAGAATGCTGAGACTCTTGCAGCTGAATGTAATAGCCACCTGAAGAACACTGAGGGTCATAACTGGAATGCTGATAATTTTGCATCTGAATGCAGTAACCATCTGATGAAAGCTAAGAGTTATGACTAGAATGCCGAAATTCTTGCAAATGAGTGCAATAATGATCAGAAATACATTGAGGGGCATGACTAGAATGCCCAGATTCTTACAACTGAATCCAATAGCAATCTGAAGAAGGCTGGTGATTATGACAAGAATTATGAGATTCTTACAACTGAATGCAATAACCATCTGTAGAAAGCTGAGAGTTACGACTAGAATGCTGAAATTCTTGAGACTGAATGCTGAAATTCTTGAGACTGAATTGAATCTGAAGAACACTGACATTAATGACTAGAATGCTGAGATTCTTGAGACTGAATGAAATAGCAATCTGAAGAAAGCTGGGCATTATGACTAGAATGTTGAAATTCTTGCAACTGAATGCAATAACCATCAAAAATACATTCAGGGGCAAGACTACAATACCAAGATTCTTACAACTGAATGCAATAACCATCTGTAGAAAGCTGAGAGTTATGACTAGAAGGCTGAGACACTTTTAATTGAATGCAATAGCCATCTGAAGAAATCTAATGGTTATGACTAGAATGCTGAAATTCTTGCAACTGTATACAATAGCAACCTGAAAAAAGCTGAGTGTTTTGACAAGAATGTTGAGTTTCTTGCAACCAAAGTGAAAGCACTAATTCAAAGTGAACATTGTATTTATCAATTATACAATTTTGAGAAGAGCCATTAACATACTCAATATTGTTTGGACACAGAATTGTTTAGTTTTCTTCTCAAGCTCTCCACAACTTCCTGTTCATTATGAATTTGATCCATACTGGGTCCTTCATATTTATGGTTATATTCTAAAACTAAGCTAAACATGGTATTTTAAATGGGCACTTCAGCATAGTGTAATATTTACCAAGGTAAATTTAGTTAAGGAAGCAGGATCCCTTATTTTATGTCTAAATAAAAAAGAGATTTTCTGCAACGTTGAGAAGCCTCATTCACATACTCAATATGGAAAATTATAGTTCAGCTTTTTCTGTTTTTCCTTGAAAAAAGGTTCCCTTTTTTTTTTTTTTTCAAAGATTTTTTTTTACAATAATGTTTACCATGTACAAGTCCCAAGAGCCACTCAAGGTAGAGGGTTACAGAGTAAGATGTAAGAGGCACAGTTTATGAGAATATATGGGGGATATAACAGTTAACTGGTTGAGCTAATTAAGATTGCAATGACCAGGGAAGCATTCTCTTGGGAGTTGGTTCTACAAAGTAGTAGTTCATGGGAAGAAGCAGTTCCAATGGAACTTACATCTCACCAATTGAATATGAGGGAAATGAGGGTGATTCACTACAATGTGTGAGGTAGGTCGGGTCTTAGCCATGAAGGTTAGAATTGGTGGAACTGAAGAAATGTATTGTCTGAACACTTTCCATGAAAATAGCAAAAGGCTTGCAATGTTTTGTCTGTGCAAAAGGGGGTGTTGGATGGAAAATAATTTGATATATTTGAACTCTATTGAAACTGGAAAGTGAAGACTGGGCAGCTCCTGTCCATATATGGCAGCAGTACTTCATTTTTGACCTGATCTGACTTTTTGTAAAGGTAAAATCTGGCTTTTGTTCCTGATGTGGGTTGAAGAATGAACAAGCCAAAACATTGTGTTAGCAATATAATATATAGAAAGAAAGGATTCAATTGTTTAAACAATATTGAGTAAAGTTAGAGATAGCATGACTAAACTAGCAACTGGAAGGATTGCAGACAATTTCCCAAGATATTAAAAATAATTTTCTTTCACAACAGAGGTGATAAAAATAAAGAAAATTTCTAACAAACTCAGACAAAAGAATTGAGTTATTTTCAGAATTATTTTTTAAGATGCCATTATTCCTTGCAAAAAGAATATAAGTTTCTTTTTTATTTCTTGTCATAATTGTTTGAGTTGAGTGAATTTTACCAAAGCTCATTACATTTGAATGAGAATTAAAGCCAATTGCTAGGAAATGTGTTTTTTATAAAACAAGGAAAGAGAAAAAAAGAAAGGATGAAGTGTGGTCTTTTAATGAAAATGTGGACGGGAAAGAGAAGATGAAAAGAAAGAAATGAAGAATGGTGTAAAAAAAAGGAAAGAAGAAATAAAAGAAAAAGGAAGAGAGATGTGGGGAAATGTGAAAGTGTAGTTAAAAAAGAATAAGAGAGAAGAGAAACTTAAAAAAAAGAAAATGAAAAAGATGAGACTGATAGAAAGAATGAAGGAAATGTGAAGAGGAATGAATGGGGACCAGGAGGAAGAAAAGAGAAAAATATGAAAACAGAAGAGTAGGAAAGCACAGTTAAAGATTGAGGGAGAAGAACACAATGGTGGAGATGGGAAATTTCTAAGAAGAAGATGATGGGGCTGGTGGAAAAGGGTGGGAAAATGAAAGGAAAAGTTTAAAAAAGAATGAGATAGAAACATTGAGAAAAAACTGAAGGGAAGAGGAAGAAAGAAGAAAGAGTAACAGGAGAAAGAAAAAGAAAAAAGAAAAGAATAGTATCATGAAAATAAAAATGGAAGACATGAAGTCCAAATAAGCAGGAGGAGAAGGTTGAAGTAGGAGGACAGAGAAAGAGTTGGAGGTGGAAATGTGTAGAAGAGTGAAAATCAGCTATGGAAATGAAAAGTTAAAATGAAAAAGACTAGAAAAGAAAGACTGATGAAAAAGGATAAAAAAAAAGGAAACAGAGAAGAAAAAAAGAGAGAGGGGAAAAGGAGAAGGACTTGAAGAGAGAAAATTCTTATGAAGAAAAAACAAAAAGAAAAGAAGAAAAGTGTGAATAATATATCAACAGTATTAAAAAAATATGCAGTTAATCAAGAAAGCATAAATTTTTTAATTTTTCAAAAGCATTTGCAGCTTAAAAATGACTTTCATATTTTGAGATTCAGAAATAGTTTTCTTTAATGCAATAATTTCTAAAATATGTTACTGTATTTCCCTGGAGCACCATGGTTAGCTCCCAGAGGCACTGTCAGATATTAAAAACTTTTCATATTTCCAGGCAATAGTAAATCAATGCATGGATGTGCAGTCACAATGATAGAAAGCAACATCAAACTTGCACATCAGGAATTACTCCAGCTAGTGTTGAACTTCCTCATTTCAACACTAGATGGCGCTCAGTCGATCAATGAGGTTAATATTATTCTGAATTGTTGGGTGGTTATTTTTGTTTAATGGCATATCAACCTGTCTGTGTTATTTAATGTTGAAATCTAAATATGAAAATTCAAACTTTATAATTAATTCAAGAGAATGATATTTCATGATTGAATTATAATTATCTAGCTGTATTTTTTTAAACAAATAATCTTACAAAATAAAATGAGGAATGAAAGAATAAAAGAAATGAGATTAATCATAGCAAATCATTTTTATTTTTATATTTTGCTATAAAAATGTATTGGTCATTTTGTTATAAAAATGTATTGTTGGTCATTTTGCTGTAAAAATGTATTGTTGGTCATTTTGCTATGAAAATGTATTTTTGGTCATTTTCACTACAAAAATATATTGTTGGTAATTGTGGTAATAAAATAAGCACATTCCATCTCCACTCTCAATTGTAACTTTCCATCACAATAAAATAAATGTTTTTCAGTACTAAAGCTGAATTAGTAAAATAAAACTTCATATGTTTTTACTTAGTGTTTTTATTATATTACAGTAATTTTTTTATTATAATGTATTGCTGGTATTTGTACTATAAAAATGTATTTTTATACTTTTGATTTTTGGTTGGGGGTTCTCTATTTGCCCAACAGGTGCTACTACCCTAGGTAAGGGTGGACCTAGGAACAACAGTAATTAAGAGGTGGTTCCTTGTGCCTCAAAACCTCCAATCTCCTGATCAGAGGCCTCGCTGCAAGATGTAGTTTATCACCATACCCAGGACAATTTAAATTGTTCTCGAACTTTCAAATATTCTCAATACATAATTTAAATAAATAACTCATTTTTAAGCAACTAATAGATTTGTAGTGAGTTCCAATAAAAATAAAATAAAATATAAAATATAAAAATAAAATATATAAACAAAAATAAAAAGAATTCAAATTAAAATAAAGTATTTGAACTTTCCTTTAAAACCCTTAAAATCTTTCTTTCTCTTCAGACTTCACTTTCTATATTTCTCTCAACTAACGAGAAAGCAACCCTCAAATAAAAAGAGGAAAAATAAAAAAAGAAAGAAGAAAAGACTGAAGCCAGACAAAAAATGGTGGAAGTTTGCAGCATCAGAGCTTTCTTATTTATGACTGAAAAATACCAAAAGTCAAGGAGGCTCCACATATAACTTCCATTATGAAAAAGAAAAGAACGCTGGAAAATAAAATAATTTTGGCCAATTAAAAAAATTGACACAAACAAGGTTCACACCAGAATCTTGAAGCCTGATCAAAAGGATATAAACCTGACACTTCTGAGCTAGAAGCAGAACGAATGGCAGAGAGGACAGAACAAAAGAACGCTACTACAGCAAAACCAGCCATGCATGACAAATGAAGTAGTTAAGAGGTCATATGCTAATGATATTTTTGCCATGCTTGGAGCCAAGAAAAACACAGTAGATTGACATGGGCCTATTTCTAAGATTACTACTACCCCTGTTTGACTTTAAAACACTACTACTGGACATTTCTCCAGACTGCTACCAATATCCTCCTAGTATACAAACTTTTTGTTACACCAAATACCAAAAGACTCATTCATCACTATAAAGCAAATAAATAAAACATATTATTTATTTTATATCCTTGAGTCAGTTTGTTTTATTCCAAAATTTCAAGTAAAGAAAATCTACCACCTATCTATACTGGTGAACTTTCAACATGAACACACTTATATTATTTACATTATTCGGACTATTGTCCTCATCAATGGTTTTTTTTCGCCATATTTATCACAATGTTTTCGGCCGTTTATGTTGAATTTCCAGACAAAAAACTGCCTTCTTCAGGTGGTTGAATATCGAACTGGAACCCTTTATTTCGCTCACTGGGGTAGACTTTTTCTAGTTCCACGTGCCATGTTTTATGGATGTCAGTTATATGTCCCTTGTTATCATTATCAGTTATCTCCTGTTAATTTCCCTCTGAAAGTTTTCTCCACTTATTGAACTCACACTCTTTGGGTCTGTCACTGGATCTAACCAACACCTTTATCCATTGTGCCATGTGTCTTTGAGGACATTTGGGTATGAATTTCTGGGTATTATAAACCTAATGTCTTCAGCAAAGGTTTTTTACCAGTGCTCATATTGCAATTTTGCTGTTATCATTGCATGTCTTACCAGAGCTCATATTGCAACTATGTTGTTATCATTGCTTTTTCTCTGGCACTCCTTATTACTGGTGAAATTGTATTTATTTTTATTCTTTGGTCGGCTCAGCAGATTTTGGCCTAGCATATGTGCTGATTCATTTTTCTTTTAACTTTGATAAAAATTTTCCAATTTGTCTATGATCTCAACATGATCCCACAGAGGCTTTTGATCTCCTTCTCTCTCCATATGTGGTCAACCATGCCTGATTTTTCTAAATTCCCTCATGTTACAGCTTTCTGGTGTTCTGAAGCCTTACCTTTATATTCCTGTGGTTTCAAATACAGCTGCATGGGATAGCGTACACACAGTCTATTTAGTAAAATGTTCTCCTCTATGGGGGCCTTACTTAGGAGGAATATCTGTTTCCATGAAGATGTGGTAAATCTTTGTAAATCATAAGGGTTGTCAAAGATGTTATATTGACTGCAGATCTGTATTTTTTTTATTCCAACCACCTGAAGAAGGCTTAATATTAGCAGACATACAATGGCTTTTCGAAACGTTGTGATAGATATATTTGAAAAGATGAGGACAATAGTCCAAATAATGTAAATAATGTAAATAAATACCTATAAATCTCAGAAATATAGACAGACTATCCAAACAAAACACAATTATCAACAGATTTTTGACATTATTTCATATTACTATAAACTTTATATTTAGTGGGTAGAAGTGTTTGGGTAGATATCTTGCTGCTGTTTTAAGGATTAAAATTAATGTCTACCAACTTAGAAACTGAATAATCTTACTAAAGAAACTGTGCCTCCCAACAGGAAACAAACTTCTATTTCCTTTTTCATTAAGGGAAATCACTTTTAAGCTATATAATTTGGGAGGAATATTTTCTTTAGAAACCTCTGCTTTGGTTGCTATTTTGATTTTCTTCTTTCTCCTCAAAAACATCATTCTTATGATGACATGATAAAAATATAGTTTTTGGTGGAGTAATGGATAGCAGCTCAGATTGAGGAATCAGAGAGCCAAATTCGAATTCCAGTTGAATCCATTACATTCACTTACATCTTAATACCCTTGAGAAAGGTATGAATCCTCTTCCTTTCCCCCCACATATGCGTAATTAGCAGGACAGACCAGGTTCTATAGCCTTGGATGGTGACTGGTCTACTGCAGAAAGAAATGGCAAACTACTGCGGGAAAAAATCTGCATTGTCAGTCATGTATCGAAAGATACATGATCGCCTAAGTGATGGCACATGACTGATATTTATGGCTAATATTATGCTCAATATCAGGAGTAGAACATGTGTAAATATAAAAGTTGACACTGAGGGCAACCCTGAATAGTGATCTGTTTCATGCTTGAATGCAAACTTCAGGCCATGTGTGTGTTGTTTGGTGGCTCAACTATTTATATATGCTGGTCAGTGAAGTATTATGTGTAGCAAGGCCAGGTATTTTCAGTTTATTGTATTATCCGAGATTTACTTGACACACCCCTCCCTACTGATCCAGGTTGTGACACAAGGTCAGTTTTTAATGTGGGGATCTGAGTGTTTCCACTCAAGCCACTGGTCTAAGCTGGTCTTAGCTTGTGTAAGCTAGTCATAGCTGGTCATACCACCGTTATGTAACAAATGTCACACAATGGTGGGGAGGGGACACAAAGGAGGAGAGGCCTCTGACACGGAACAGATGCTACGTCTGCAGTATCCATCCCGCCGGGATAAACCTGTTAGACATTTCCATGACGGTCGTCCTTGAGTATTGAATCCAAGGGTTGGCAGTGAATATTTCTTGGGAGACAGTGGAGCAGCGTAGTGAAGGTTCGCAGTGGATATCACAGCAGAGTATAGTTCATCTTCTCCTGGTCACCTTTGGTCCTTCTGGTAGACGAAACAAGATGGCCGGGGCCTTTATACACGACGAATACAGTGTTAGGCGGCTCTGATTGGTCAACCTCCCATTGGTCGATTATAAAGGGGAATAAGTCATTCTGACTCGATCACTAGTTATCAGCTTATATACCCAAAAAACCGTAACAAAACCCACTTCTCCTCTTCTGCCAATCCTCTTCCGAGGATCCAGGGGGAAAGCCCCAGTTTATTGTATTACCCTTGTGGTTATTTGGTAGGTAGTAATTGTTATATTTTAATTTATTCTAAAGGCTAACTTGCTACACATAATACCCTATTCATCAGTATATATAAATAGTTGTGCCACCACACATGGCGTAAAGATTGCATTCAAGCATGAAACTGACTATCACCATGCAGTGTTGCCCTCAGCATCCATTTTTATGAGTTTATAGAGCAGCTGTTGTCCAGCTCAGAAATGTGAACCCCATGTATGTCCCATATCAATCAGCTGGATGTTTTCCACAAAAGTTCTATCAGTGCAATCTGTGGCCATACTTTTGATGATTGGATGCCCAATGCTGATCTTCACACAAAATGCAACATTAGTGGAATTGAGACTTTCCTGATGCAGTCACAAATTTGCTGGGCTGGTCATGTTGCAAGGATGAAAAAAGGATAGTTACATCTATTTCAACTGTAAAATTGAGATTATATTTAAATTTATGAAGATCCAATTGACTAAGAAATCAAGAAAACAGAAGATGGTTCCATAATCAAGAAGTATGACAGAAGGAACTGTTATCATAGAACTTATAGTTACATCTAACCATTTCAACTGTAAAATTGACATTATATTTAAATTTATGAAGATCAAGTTGACTGGGAATCAAGAAGCCAGAAGAGATTTCCACAAGCAAGAAGTGTGATAGAAGAAAATGTTAGCATAGAACTTATAGTTAAATCTAACCATTTCAACTGTAAAATGATAAGACCATGCTACCAATCAAGTACTGCTAAATTCATAAAGTCTAGGTAACATAGAGGTAAGTGCTTTAGAAAGTATTTATAGAAAAGGCACAGGGAAGCTACCTTATGGCAGAGGGTGGAAAAGTGATTGAAGGTGAGATGCCAGGTCAGGAATGAATAATATTGCTGTGAACCAGTGTTCAGATAATAGTTCTCTATATCATCCATTGTTTTTTTGCTTTTAGAAAGACTTAATCCTTTATTACTATACATTGATTTTGTAATACTTGTTCCTCTATTAACTTCCTCAGATTTGTCAAATCGGTTACTCATTTTTTTCCTTTGCTTCTCTTGTCTGTGAATGTTCTTCCAGACTTCTTTCCTGATTGCGTCTCCAAAACCTGTCACATTCTGACTGAGACCAACTTTGTCATTCCTATTCTCGTCAACCCCTGTCTTTCTGGATATCAGCTTAAATAGATTTCTCTTTTCTCCCATATGTCGAAACTATAATTATAAACTACTAGCAGCATGGCCCGGCGTTGCCCGTGCTTGATTCAAAATTTGTACAACTTATACATCAATCGCTATCACTTGACTTAAAATATTTTTGCCTTTCCTTGCCTTTAAAGGAGTGCCTTTAGCCGTGCTGATGTTGCTACATGCCTTACTTCTTGCCTATTTCACACTGCGAATTTTTTCTAAGCTCTATACTAAACATTAAATCTGTTATGAAAAAAGAACTAAACAAAATGAACACAAAACGATCAGCTTTAAAAAAGGACTCATAACTGGAAAAACCAAATGAAAAAAGAATGTTAACAACAAATACTTTTTCACACCCAACCCAGTTCTGCAGAATCAGAATCAACGTCGAGTTTAAGCAAGCGAATGAGCCAATTGGAGTAAAGTGCCACGCAGATTTAAATTTTTCCCACTTGTGATGAATGCAGCTATTGATTTTTTTTGCATGCTAGCATGCTAGTTAACAATCATGTCAGTCAGCTGTTGGCTCTCACGCTGGCCAATAGAATCTTCCTGCCTATTCGTGGCAGCCAGCTATAGGCTCTTACTCTGGCCAGTAGAAAATGGCCGCAAACTACATGAAAACAGCCCTAGAAGCATGAAAAATCGATTATTTCCACTATCGATGGGGGTTGGGAAATGCAAAGTCAGTCTTTGCCTTCTCGCTAACTTGGAGCATATGCATGTAAATTTTGGTGCAAATCCATCGAAAATTGCGGCCATGCATTCGTTACACACACACACATACATCCTGCTTTTTATAGATAGAGATAATTTTGGAAAGGGAACATTTCATAAAATTATGCTCAAAAATTTAAAATCAAGAAAATAACAATAAAAATATCGAAAAAAGAAAGGCATCAGTTTAAACTGATACCAAAAGAAAATGGATTAAGACTTTCTCATTTGTCACATGATCTGTTCACAATATTTTACACAAGCATCATCAGGGCTAGTGCAAAAATCTATCATAACCCCCAAATCTATGATATGGGGGCCCTCCCACTCTTAATACATCTCAATTTTCATACGGCAGTATTCATATAAAATACAAATTTTATTTTAACCTAATTATGTGCAATAATGGATCATATGAAATATAGGTGAACAATTCAACTAGAAAAATTGAAAATAAATACAATGTATCTAAATACAAATTAGAGACATGTCATAAAAGATCATTCCAACTTAAATGGATTTCTCTTTTCAATGTTATGTGGCAATTTTTAACATCAACTTGAGATTTTTCTTGTTAAAAAGTTGAAGAATTTTAACATATTCAACATTATGGATAAAAAATAGAATTTTATATAGTGTTTTTTCAAAAAATGAGCAAAACAAATTCACAGATTTGGACGAAAAAAAGACTGAATGTTATGAAAATCTTCAAAAATTTGCCATCCTTTAACAGTCAGTTGTGCTTAGTTTAATTTGTAATGTATATAAATATAGGGAGAAAAAAATCAAATGAGAATAACATGGGGTCATAGACACCCCCCTCCCCATCAGCCCCTGTTCAGGCGGTCGGGGGTAGTACACACTGGTCCTGCTCATCAGTAAAACCACATTTTAGTTTTCGTGATTTTTTATTTTTCTTCACAGTAATTCACAATCTACAGAAATGAAAATACGGAAAAGTAAAAAGCAACACTGAACAAGAATCTAATCAGTATAGAGATATGAAATTCATTGAACTGATTGCAACAAACTTGGGCAATTTTACAAATGCTAGCTGTCCACCAACCAGCACCTAACAGACATCATACAGAAATAGATTCAGAATCAATTGGATCTATATTTATCAGGCCAACATCTAAGAGATACAACAGGAGGAATCAAGGCAAATCAACTTGAATCTATTGACTTTTATAGTCAGTAAGCTTACAGCCAAATAGCAAACAGAAAATCCACAAAATGAAAAAGAATAAGAAGAAAAAAAAAAGAAGACGATTACATCTATGCAAGATTTCTAAAATCAAGAACTAAAGTTCTCAATGAATCAACCTTTTTTGCATAACTGCTTGCCTCCTGAATTATGACACCTTGAAAAAATAAAAATATACATAATCTACATGTCTTTCAAAAAGAAGTCAAATTATGGCGGTGGGAAAGTGACTAGCGGCTCAGCTTCAGTCGCTTTCCCATCAAGATAAGGTTGCCTCTTTTCTATAAATATTTTCATGGCAAGTGTTTGAATGAACTCTTTGCTATGGCACCTAAACTTTTTGAATTAGAGTGCAGTACTAGACTGGCATCAAGATCTGATCAATTTACAGTTGAGCTAGCTAGATGTAGCCGTAGGTTCTATGCTAACAGTTTCTTCTCTCACACTTCTCAAATGTGGAACTCTCTTCTGACTCCATGCTTTCCAGCCAACTTTAATATACAAAAATTTAAATGCAATATCAATCGCTATCTACTGTCCTCCTTATTTCTCTTTCCTTTTCCTGTTCATTATTAATATTTCTGCTACTAATTTTTCTACACCTTGTAACCCCTTGTGTCTTAGTGGCTTTACTGCCTTGCATGGGGTGATGATACCAATTAAAAAAATGCATATGCTTTTTTTTTTAAATCTCATGTCTCTTCAGGACATAGGTAATCATGGATCCCCGTAACTTTCTTTCCTTTATGATCTGTGAAATTCTATGACGTTTTGGGAAAGATAATCAAGTGGTTTCCCATTGCCTTCACCACATTTTGAAATTCAGAGTTATCTTTCTCCCTTAAGAGCCAGGCAGGGTGTACTTGGATATGCGAAAACAGAGTGAGCAATAACTGAGTAGTACTAATAAGAAGAACAAGATATCTCTAGACATGGGCAGTGGAATGAGAACAGTCAAACCCTGTAGATTAAATAAAGGGTTCAATTTGGAATTCCCTGTAGGTTACCCTACATACACTTGATGAAGGGCGAAGGGTAAAATGGCTGAAATATTGTGATAACAACATCAAAGATGAGGACAAGAGTCTACATGTAAATAGTCATAACTCCTTGAGTTTAGAGAAGTGATTTGCAAGTGCGTCTGAAAATGGTATGATTGTAAAAAATGAGTTCGATTCTTACGTATGCCTCACAAGCAATTATCAATACATCCTTTTTTTTAAAAAAAAGAAAAGAAAAAGAATGTTAATCAATTTATAAATTTCAGAAAACAATGCATCGACCTGGAATCGAACCCGGGTCGCCCGCGTGGCAGGCGAGCATTCTACCATTGAACCATCGATGCTCAGATGCCTGCCGTGGCTTAAATATACTTTATAAATCGTTATTCCTATGTTTGCTTGATCATTTGTACATTGACCAGTGGTTGCTAAACTTTTTCACTCCTTGGCTCTCAGAAAAATTCTCTAACGTCTTCCCCCACAAATATAAAATAAACTTATCTCTCCCTTCGTATTAGAATTACACACAAACTTCAACAACTGATCTCTAACACTATTAATAGACGTATATGTCTGCATTTTTTGTTTTTAGCAATAGAGAACATCTTAAGAACTCTTGTGTGTTTTTTCAGCTGAATGTTTTCTGTCTTTCGATTATTTTCACTTATATGAAATTTTCTCCTTTGCTATCAGGTTCGCCTCTATCTTGCGTTTTAAGCTATCATATGACGTTCTTAACTGACGTCCTTAAAACACTTCATAAACTACTTTTTCGCTGTACAGTTAAAACGTTAATTTCCTTCCGCTTCTTGAATTCAGCTTCAGTGGCTTTGACTTATAGTGATTCCCGATAAAAAATAAACACTGAAAATAAAATATATAAACAAATAAAATAAAATACAATAAAATTAAAAGCATTTGCGCTTTCCTTTAAAACCCTTATCTCTTTCTTTCTCTCTCTTTTTAAAATTTCTCTCTATATACGTCTCTCTCACCTAATGAGAAAATGAGAGGGCAACCCTCAAATAAAAAAAGAGGAAGAAGAAAATACTGAACCTGGTCGATAAATGAAGGAAGTTTTCTGGACCACAGTCCATCCAATGTGACTAAAAACCACCAAAAACCAAAGGCTTCACTCATAACTTCCGCTATATAAAAAAAAATGAAAAAAAAAAGTGTTGTAGCCTTGTTAGGGCCAGGAATAAAAACACAAGAGAGGAACCGAGTTAAACAAATATATTAAACAGTAATACAAACATTAACATATACAAACGAGAGTGTTACAACAAGAATATTCGGTCCGACTGTCAGAGCTGACTGCTGGAAGCTTCCCTCTCCAAAAGGCAGTATCTGCTCTTATTTATATCTGGGAGAGTCCATGCGTGCGTGGGTAAATTACTATAACAAAAAGGAACGCCGGAAAATAAAATAATTTTGGCTATGCAAAGAAATTAACATAAAGAGACTTTTGATGTTAGTCGAAACCAAGGAGTCTGCCAAAAGGATATAAACTGACAGTCCTGAACTAGACGAAGAGAAGGAACCCCTAGAAAAACCTGAATAGGGGAATGGACCGCCAGAGAAACCAGCAATGCGTGCCGCATGAAGAAGTAAGCGGTCATCTGCTTAAGAAGACATTTCTCCGACTTTCTTAGAACCGATGAAAACAGCAGATTGACGCCGCCACCTATTTCTAAGGTAACTACTACCAAGTTTTGACACTGAAACTACCCACTACCGACAATGGAATTTCTCCAGATTGCTACCAAGATCTGCCTTGTAAATGAATATTTGCTACACCGAATATCAAAGGACTCACTCCAATCTAAATCAAATAAATAAATATATATTATTTGTTTATGCCTTATACCCTTGAGTCAGTTTGTATTATGTCCTATGCCCAGAAAAAATAATACCAAGTCTCTGGCACAACACTCCACAGACTACCAGTTTCAAATAAAACCTCAAAATTGTCAGAATCTCATCAGTACTTGTTTCTACTATGTTCACGTTTGAAACAAAACCTATAACTGAATATTGATAGCGATGATAATGATGATGATAATGATAATAGTAATAATTCTCATAACAAATAGACAGAATTATTCTTATTATATTTATTTGATTTGATATAAAAGGTATTTTAGGAAAGAAGTAGAGAGTATGTCAAATCTCTTATCCCGTCTATAAACGAAAAGACACAAGACTCTTAATCTTGTGAAATTTGAAAGAAATAATAATAAATAATAATATAGAATAAAAAATTTACAGTCACCCCATGACTATTCCCAGATAGGAAACATGACAGTTTTTCTTTCAAATACTGAAATGTCCTTAAGATTCTGAAACATGATTTAACCCCTCACTGTAAACAAATTCGTTTATCTAAGATTACGTCCTCTTAATCCCTCTTGGCGTCGCACAATCTTTTTGTCTCTCTATGTACTTCTCTCTTTCTCTCTCTCTCTCTCTGTTTCCCTCTCGGGCGCTCAACACAGTCTGAGTTCCTTCAGTCTGTAACAAATTCGCGAATAATTTAAAAGAAAGATTTTAATTTCAAAAGTCACTTGGATTTCAGGGACGAATTTGTCCTCAACAGATCATAAAGTCACGAAACGTGATTTAAACTAAACATCACTAAAAACAACTGCCTTTATATAATATGACACCCTCCCTCCAATCACTCTCTGTCCTACTCACTTTTTGTCTCTCTACGTCTCACTCTCTATTTCTGTTTTACTCTCTCTCACTCTATCTTTCTGTTTCCCTCTCAGTATCTGTGACAATCATGATACGCACCATACATATATATAAGCGTATTAATATATAGATAATGATAATAATAGTCATAGTCTTTAGATGAAATAAATTTTTGATATAGCCTAACATTTCGCAAAGGGAAAAGAACCTTTTTTAGAATCAATAAGAAGCGTGAGTTTACATTTCACCCGTAACTACATTGTATTATTCACAGTTTTAATGAGAAAGATGCGCTTGATGCAGGGATATCAACTCTTTGGCATCAAGCTGGAAGGTACTAAGATAAAGTTACAGATCTCTGCGTTCAGTAATTTTTCGTTTGTTTCTTTGTTTGTTTGTTTGCTTGCTTACTTTGAAAGAAACTAGACGACTGCACTAAAGAATCGTTCTTACTGGGAAGGCAATAAAGTACATCTGTAATTTGTTTCATGGTGCAGGGTACAGGTCAATTTTTTTTATTCCTTTATTTTTAAAACCAAGATCCTGATATAATTAACACAAGCTCTTGGTTGAACATCTAACTGAACAAAACTAACGGCTAAAAGTTATTACAGTATGACCATGAATTAAATTAGGAACTGAAAATAATTAAAACAAATAATAAAAAAGCTATCGCTTTCAACTTTTTATGCAATTTATAAGTAAAAGAATTTGTTTCGTATAGATATCTATCCGCACCCCCACATTTTTTTCTTTTACGGTGAGATTCACCCTGTATAAGGCCCGGGGGCCACTCGAGGTAGAGAGTTACAGAGTAAGAGGCAGTTTATGTGAATATGAGGGGGAAGTCTAACCCGAGACTTGAACAGGTTAAAATTGTAGTAATCGGGGAAACATCCTCTTGGGAGTCCGTTCCACAAAGCAGTAGTTCACAAAAAGAAGCTGTTCGAGTGGAACTTGCTTCTCACCAACGAAATACGGAGTGAATGAGAGTGGTTTGCTACAATGTGAGTGTCATGACGGGTCATAGCCGTGAAGACTAGAACTTGCGGAAGCAAAGAATGCAGTTCGTCCGAGCACTTTCCATGGAACAGTGAGAGAGATTGGAGGGTGAAAAATAATTTGTCACCCACAAGGACCCGTAAACGCTTTTGGACTTTATCAAGACTGGAAAGTGAGGACTGGACAGCTCATCCCAAATATGATAGCAGTACTTTATTTTAGGCCTTATTTGGCTCTTGTAAAGGCAGAGGATAACGCGATAAGTCAGGCACTTACTAGAAGGGTAAAGGGAACTAACCTTTTTTCCTGCATCTTTATTCTTTAGTGATTGATCGTATATATGAATTCTACTTGTGGTCAGGGGTGAGTTTAAAGCCCAATCGTTTCTCAAAGCCTCCCCGAAGGGATATCTATTCATTGTGACTGGTGGTAGTTCGGGGTCCGAACGACAATGATGAAATATAATTAGTTTGGTTTTCGAGGCATTTTTACTGTAACCAGCCAGTTTTTCCATCCACTGAGGAGTTAGAGCTAGATCAAATAAGAGATCAGCTGCCAATCTCTGGTCATCACAAGTTTTAGATATGTACCCATATAGTGCCGTATCATCGAAACAGAATGTAGCGCAAAGCTGTTTTTAAAGTAGGTTTGGTTTCATTGGTTTTGATTTACAACATATCAACCTTTTGCCGGTTATTTATTGCCGAATTCTGTCGTATAATAGATAGATAGATAGATATACATCGGTTTGGTTTGAACGAGTGTAAATAAGGTAGACTGGTTTGTATGAGAAGCAAGCTCTCATCAATTATTAAAAATTTATATTTTAGTAGTGTAAAATAATTAAAATTAATCATTAATTAAAAGCTTTAAATAAATATTACAATCGTCTCGGTACCCTATAATTTTGAGAGAAGTGTATTTAAAAGAAAGTCGGACGGTTTATAAAAAATGTTACATTTGTGAACATTTCTATTTTTAGAATTACTGGTTAAAAAACCGCCAAAATTATTCTATGCGAATTATTGCTGATACATTTTTCTTTTCTTTTTTTTTTTTTTTTGAATTTAAAAAAAAAAAAATTATTTACTGATCAATCAGAGACGTGGTCTGATACTCTTGTAAATTTTGAAATTAAGGCTTGTCTCTGGAGCCTCCTGATTTTTTTTTTATATAAAGCGACTGACCAGTAGACAAGGGCGAAAAGTAATAAGATTTCAAAGTAGAAAGAACTTTCAAAGCAGGAGTGAGTCATAAATCACTCAACATAAAAGGAACCACCAAGACGAATAGAGAGTAAATTTTTAATCGGTATAAGTCCAAGCAATGCAGTACAGCCACTAAAATGCAAGGGGTTACAGAGTGTGGAGTAATTAGGAACAGAAACATTAGTAATAAGTAGAAAGAGAAGAGTAATCAGGAGGACAGTAGATAGCGATTGTTATTGCATTTAAATTTTTGCAGATTAGAGTTGACTGGAAAGTATGGAGCCGAAAAGAGTTCCACAATCGAGAAGTCCGAGAGAAGAAACCGTTAGCATAGAACTTACAGCTATAACTAGCCACCTGAACTGTACATTAATGAGATCTCGCCGCCAGTCTAGTATTGCGCTTAAATTCATAAAGTCTAGGTACCATAGCGAAGAGCTCACCCGAACAATTACCACGAAAGTATTTATAAAAAACAAAAACAAAAAAAAACACGGAGAGGAAGCCTTACGGCGGTGGGAAAGTGACTGAAGCCGAACCACCAGATCAGGACCAATAATATTGCTGATTTTTCTTCGGTTCTTATCAAGGAGCTCCAGGTAAATAGCAGGGGCACCGGACATATATATCAGAAGTATTCTAAGCATGGACGAATGGTAGACTTATAGATATGCAAGATAGATTCCGGAAAGAAAAATTGTCTCGCACGACACAGTGAACCGATTTTTTAGCAGCTGACTTAGCAATGAATTCAATATAGTCTTTCTAGTTCATATCAGCTGAGAACGTTTGCCCGAGAAGGTGCAACGAGTCACTTTCACGGAGGATAGCATCAACCACGCTGATGGAAGGCAGAGAGAGGTCTCTCAAGATGATATAGACATAGGTTTTGGAAGCATTAAAATTGACAAGCCCACTTTTGCCCCAATTAACGAAGGTTTTGATGTCATTTTGTACATCAACTACCTTTTTGACCTTATCGAGTGATCAGCCTTACTATCGAGGCAGCACTAAATGGTAGTGTCGTCATCGTAGATACAAAGTTGAGAGTTGATGTCATTGGGAAGGTCGTTAATAAAGATTAAAAAAAAGCATAGGACCAAGGATGAAACCCTGGGGAACACCAGCGTTAGTACGAACGGATCTAGACGAGTGGCCGTTCAGGATTACTTTCATTTCGCGATTTGGCAGAAACGACTAGATCAGTTCAAAAAATGTGTCTGGAGATACCGTAACTTTTCAGCTTGTAGAGAAGACCTGAATGCCAGACCCTGTCAAAGGCTTTCGAAATGTCCCAAACTACAGCTCGAGCTTCAGTTTTTATCTAGAGCATGAGATAGTGTTTTATCGTCAGTAAGTCAGCATTTGACCTGGAGAAACGAAAGCCGTATTGCTTGTCTGAGAAAAACTCTTGCGATAAGAGATGATGAACCAATTCAGTATTGATTATGGCCTCTAGGAGTTTCCCCAAAAGAGATAGAAGGCTAATAGGCCAATAGTTGGATTGTTCGGACGGTTCACCAGAGTTTTTAAAAACTGGAAGAGACGACGACTTCCAGCAGGCAGGGAGACAGCGATGCATTTATTATACAGATTAGAGGGAACCGGAGCCATCCATTTGGACTGTTTCCTGAGAAGAATTTTTAAAAGATCTGAAATCTTAAATGTAATTTCCTATAAAGAAAAAAATATAACAAGTTCCCGTGACATCAATCTGTTCAAATTTATCTAATCTCCTTTCGAGCTGAGACATTCTTTTTCGTCTTACAATTAGGTAAATGCACCTTAAGTCATGTATATTGCTTTAACTGTTATCCAGCCTTATTTTTTGATAAGGCATACAAACAGAAATCTTTGTATCAACTCTTGATTGTAAAATATTGTATTTGCTTTTTAAAATATATATTGTAATAAATATTTATTCTCTTAAGCTTCATGTAGTGGTTTGAGTCTTGTTTGTTTGCGTCTTGTTCAACATAAGGAATAAGAGAAGTGACGTGCTCTCTTTTCTCGTTCTATCCCTATAAAGTAAATCTTTATATTTTGTCCAAAAAATGTTTTTGTATAAAAAAATTTGAATTATTATATAATACTAAAAAGGGAAGAAACTCTTGTAACGGGCTTCATGTTGAATTTATGTTAATGTAAATTACGCCGTTGTTATATGCATTAGTAGCTGATAAAGGATTCCTTTTCTCTTTTTTTATACTGAAAATGAAATGAATAAAACGTACAACGATAACATAAACAATAATATTTTGAGACACGTGCTGAAATTAATGATAAGAATGTATACTTTTCTTTTCGTGATGTTAATTACAATATTAGTGTTGTGTGTGTGTTAAAATATTCTCAGTTTTATTGTTGCTTTTATTTTTTTAAAGTTTGTGCTTACTTGTTTTTGCGTGTTCCGAGAATTTCGTTGTCAAGTATAGCCTTTGAGACCGTCAACTGTCGATTTTCACGGAGCGATGGTGATGCATTCTTTTTACTACTGTTACTCTACTCTGCTCTACTCTACTCTCGTTTGTGTTGGAAGGCTCGTTTTTATAATAATGAAGTTTCAGATTGCCTCACCTGTAGTAGGAAGAGAGATGAATCAACTTAAGTTCTTTTACTCCTACGTTTCTTAGATTGCAGTCCTATTTGTTCAAGCCATTCATGTAAGGCATCCAGACACCTTTATCTATTAAGTGATCGGCTCGCTTCAATTTGGTCTTGAAATAGGTTCTGCCGTTACCATCTATTGCTAATTTTTTTCTTCTATTTTACTGTTCTATTAAATACATCAAATTTTTAACATGAAAGTTATTGAACAAAAAGCGATTTATATAATACTAGGAGTAATCAATGAATCATAGCTACCATTGAACGTCTAAAATATGTAAAAGGAACGGATTAATTAAACGGTTCATTGGCTTCTATTTTACTTGCGAATTTATCTCCGCCTTATTGAGTCTCAATTCATTGTTTCAAGACGTTTTTTATTACATCTCACTATTAAATCTTTCTAACAATTGCTATTATTTTTACGGCACGTGTACACTAGTATAATAAAATTTAATAACCTGGTGTAAAACTGCGTAAAAAATGGCGAAAGGCATTTTTAAAGTATAACCGTTGTACTTTAGCGCCCCGTCATGAGAACTGAAAGTCTGGCAGTACAACATTGCAAGAGATTTACCAAACAACAAAAACCACATCACTTGAACATTTTAACTGCACTATCAACAAAATGGGTAGCTCGTGTAACTATAAGAGAAAATGATGATATAATCAAGATATTAACTTTATTATGAAAAGTTAATATCTTGATTATTTGGAAAGAAACACCCATCACTATAAGAAAAATTTATAACTGAACTTGAGATGTCTAATTTCCTAAAAAAATTAATTAAAAAGATTTTCTGAATCTCAACCGACAGTAACAATAACCCGTCAGTCAATGAATGCCGAATGTTTTATGCATGGAAACGGTTGTCTTCACCATTACTATTGCAGCTGTTATGTATCATGTTCATGTTGTGCCATACTGGACGACTGTGTGTAAAAGTGCAAGACAAAACGTATTATGTGCTTATCTGTGGCAACCTGTGGCGGAAATGCTTCTGATTGCTAGTAGCCGCAGGCTTTACGCTTTAATGCAATTTAATTAATCTCTATAGACAGTTACAAGGGAATTAACTCTGTGTTTATTAATACATCACAACAACCGAGTGATAGTTCATTTTTGCAAAATGCTGAATAAAAAATGCACATTATTCGATATTATTTATGCTTCATGTTCAGCAAGGGTAAAAATGCATCAGATGTCAGACATTGGATCACTGAAGTTATAGTTAGTAATTATAACTTAAACTAATATTACCAAAAACTAAAAAGCGCATCGGATGTCAGACGTTGGATCACTGAAGCTATAGTTAGCAAATCCAGCCTAAACATTATCAATGACTGTAAAAAACGCAGCAAATGTTAGTCAATGGAGAAGTAAGGAGCATATCAATGCATATCAATAGTTGTATTAATATCACGTATAAACAGAAAAATTTAAAACTGAAAAACACTTTAAAAGAAAATTTGAACTTACAAAAGTAGTACAAAAACATAATTTACAAGGTAAAGCAAACGTCACGTCAGTTACACACGAGGGTTGTAAAAAGTCATATGTACTATATATGTACTGCAATCATAACAGCAGTGGTGGGCAAGATTGCCAGATCAGAGAGAGTTCAGTGCTGTTATTAAACCCAGAGCTGGCGGGAGAAAATGTGGATCCATACCTATTTTCAAAGGTATTTAAATAAAATATGAACGTGTGGTGATAGAGAAAGAAATACATAGCAAGAACAACGAAATTTCGCCATCTCTAAAAATAGACGGATAATAAAAATCACCAGACAAGCAAAGTCACAGTTCGACCAACCAATCAGAAAGATTTCACAACCGGAATGTAAAAAGGAAATAAACCAATAACAACAAAGAGACTATTTTATCGTAACATACCCAGAAACATTATATGATATTTGCTCGATGAGCTGGCAAACTTAGACAGCTAATCTGTCCTTGTTATACTGAAAACAAACATGCCTTCTGTGGTCAAGCGAAGGCTACTACATTTGCATACTTACAGACATACATTTACTTCCTCCCTGACTCTGTCTCTCTGTCATGTATACGCCAGGACTTGAAGCCCTGAACTCTTGAAACTTCAACTTTTACCTTATCCTTCTGTATTATTATATTGAGTATATGAAGATTTACTTTGTATTTATCAACACACTGTGCATTTTCTTTTAATCATTATATAAGGCTAATATATACACAAATCAATTATACCGATATATGGTGAGAAGGGGCGTTGTCATAACTGATAACCTCTTAATCCCCATAAACGTAACGAATTCGGCTAGAATTTGAACACAGCTGACCGGCTTCACATTCTAAGTCGCTAACAGTTACACTATCTGCACATCCAAAGCCAAATACCTAAAAGAAAATTATAGGCATGTCAAGTTATAGTTTACAAAGCTATCTATAATCCAAAAATGCGATGGTAAGCATTAATGTGCTATAGATAGAAACCAATAATACTGGATAAACTCTTTAGTAAGATCGGATATGAGCACTACGACGTGGTGTCATGTTTAGTAGGCTTGTCTCGCTTATGACTGAGTAGTGCGTTCGATCCTTACTGGAGGCTCTATACTTGTGATTTTTGTGTTATATCTCAGCTACACTTTGTTAATCATTATCAATAGATGATATTTTTAGGTACCTATAGTTAATACTGGATTTTTATTTTATTCTTTATATTTATTGGGTTGGTGCATAATTATCAGGCGTTTTTAAACAATATTTATTATGAAAAAACAACAACAATTCAACAATAACATTTTAAAATGATTATTCTGGAGCGTAGTCATCGTCTACTTCAATAACTGTTTCCCATTTGCTTGGAAGATGTTCGATTCCACGTGCAAAGAAGTCACGGTTCTTGGAGGCAATCCATGCATTGACATCGGCCACCAAGCTATCAAAATCGGCATAAACTTTGTTCACCTGCCAATTTTTCAGCGACTGATTGACGTGGTAGTCTGTAGGCGCTTCTGTGGGAGAATATGTCGGATGTGGAAGCAGTTCCCAGTCCTTATTGGCGATACATTCAACAACACGGCGCTCAATCTGTAGACGTGCATTATCGTGGTGGAAGACGATATGGTACATTTTGCTTTGTCTTTTTGTCTCAGATTACATCGTGAAGACGGTCAAGTTGAGCCAGATTTACATCGTTATTGATGTTCAATTGCCGCTTGCCGTTTTTGTTTGGAATCCGCCACTGTTGACACTCATTGTCGTCATTCCACCTATAACAAATCCCGTTTGAGATTATTTTCCAATGGATGATTCCGTTTCTGTCCCAAACACACCACATTGCCTTCATACCATGCACGTTTTACGCAATTTTTTTTGGTGAAATTCCTGGCGAAACGCAGACCTTCTTTCTCTTGACGTTTCTCAAGAGAAGCCATGATTCATTCCCAGTGACAAGATTCTTCAGAAACGGAGCTTGCTCGTTTCGTTGCAGAAAAATCAGTGAAAATTCGGACACGTTCGGCTTTATTGTTGCTGGAGTATTCGTGAGGGACCCATCCAGCCAATTTCCATACATTTCAGAGCTTTTTGAGACGACAGACGATGGTTGAATGGTACACATTGAAGTCTCCTTAGTTAGAGCTTGATATACATATTCAATGATAGCCGTTAATACATCAACGGCAGACTTGATGAAACGGAAGCCGTATTGTTTTGTCCAAGAGGAGGTCGTAAGAAGTAAGATGCTTAACCACTTCAGCATTGATTAGACTCGAATACATTGCCGAAAAGCGGTAAGATACTAATAGGGCGATAATTTGATTTTGTGTGAATATTTTGTGTGAGTGTTGTATCCTTTTAAAATTGTGCTTGTTCCTTCCTTCGTTAGTCCGCACGACCGTTGTCTCTCGCCAATACTGCATAAATAATGGACTATTCCGTTTTAATCGCCTGGAAAGGAAGGATATATTTACTTGGCTTCAGTGAGAAAATGAAAGAGAGATAGAAGTGTTTAACATCTGTCAATACCGCATAAATAATGGACTATTCTGTTCTAGTATCGTGGAAAACGGGGAAAGACATTACTTGGTTGCAGTGAGAAAATAAAAGAAGAGAAGATAAAGTGTTTAACGGTTGTTTTATTGAAATGGGAAAAATTCGCAGTTTCAAATCTTTTCATTTGTACACCCTTATTTATGACAAACATCATTCATATTTATTTATGACTAATGGTGATATCCAGCGTTCCTCGGAAGATCTCTGAATAATAGTTTATTATTGACAATTTATTGATATTTTTCAGCCATCTATCTATATATATATAAAGGGCAGTTGTCTGTTTATGTGTGTGTGTGTGTGTGTGTGTGTGTATGTGAGGCTAAAACTAACAAACTACAATAATTAACGACAAAGTAAATATATATCCAGACTCATTATTACCCAAGCCAGCTTTTTGTAAAAAAAATATCATCGTATGAGTTGTATTTACGAAGATATTTTAAAATTAAAATGCATTAGAATTGATTCGAATTTCTCAGAATTAAAAAATAGAAACGAACGTTAATAATTCTTATTCCAGATTAGGATTACCAAAACGCTATACATGTATGTATTTTTAAAATTTCTATTCTTTTTATTTCCCCATCTATAGTAAATAAGAGCGTAACTTCAAAAGAACTGAATATTAAAACAACAAAGTAAATTTAAAAGAAGAAGAATATTAAATAGAATTATTTGACAAAAAGTTTAATAATTATTTATTCTAATATTCGAGTGTGTATCTGGCTAAAACTTTAAAACTACAATAATTAACGTGCGTGTGTATTATTGACTTATTAATATTTTTCGGACAACTTCTGGAAAATAATTTTTTTATTCAATCTTTAAAAAATAAACTTAATTGTTTTTTGGTTTGGAACTAACATAAGAAAGTGAATAATTTTCAATCAAGTTTTATTAAAGTAAATATTATAGCGAGTCTTATTTTTCGAAAATTAATTTAAGTAAAATATAGTTAAATTCGTAAAACAAATATTGAACACGACCAATGTTGCCCGTAAGTAATGTCTGTCTCTGCTAATTTTTATTTAGCTAAAGTTTTCTTTTTCTTTCCAAATATAACTTGAAATTTAAACATAATCACTTTTCAAAACTAAATTCTTAATGCATCTTGTGGCTAGGTTAAATCGTAGAACATTGTTGATAGCCTCCTCTTTCCACCATTTCTAGGCTTTGTGCTACATTTTCTCTACATTTTATAGAAATAATCTTAAATTAGGATCATTTTAACAAAACTTTAGAATGTTTAGTAGCCAATCAGAGTTCAGCGCGCCAAAATATGTTAGGACTTTTAATAGAAGATTCATAGAAGACAGAGCCTCTTCTTAACAAGAGAGTCATTCAACAAAACCTTTCACAAGACATTGTCGCCGGCTCTCACACAGAAGATAGAGTTCTTGCTAGACAAAGAGTCAAAAGAGACAATTATCAACCACCTAACAAAGCTTCGTAAGACGTTGCCACCAGCTCTCACACGCAAGTATTCTTCTTTTTAAGTTCTAAGATATTCCCCCTTCACCCCAGAGATCAAATGGAACTCATATATTATATGATCGACTGAAGATGCGCGAGAAAATAGTCAGCTCATTTATTGGAATTTAGAATAATCAATCAGAAAAATAAGACTATTCAAGCACAGAATATAACCAGGACACTGAATGGAAAAAGAAAGGACAATTCACTGAAATGGGTCAAGTAACTCTAGATATATAAGCGCCAAATTCAAAGACCCATCCTATTTTTTTCCATCACGTTACACCGACAGCACGAAGTAATGCTGTTTCTTCGCAACAAGCACGGTTAGTGGCATCTGGTAACCCCAAGATAAATTACTACTACTAAAGAAGTTAACCGAGGACGGAAAGGGATTTCTCCTCCAACAATGACTATCAGCAAGATTGCAGACACTAATTCTGCAGACACACATTGTCTGCAAACACTTTTTTTCCCATTATTTCTCTTTTTTTCTGTTTGGATATTAAATATATTTAAATAGTACATGTTGTCTCGTTTTTTTTTCTTCAAAAGCTATCGTCTAGTTCGTTCTGGGACACGTGACTTAGCACTAACTCTTCATAAGTAGGGCTGTATCCTGGCGTATTTCGTCGATATAATCACCACACATTCTACCGCTCCAGAAGGTACTTGACTCCTTCTGCTATGCTTTATCTTTATAACAGCCAGATTCGACCAAAAATGGAGTATCTGGGCTGGAGTTCTCTAATCCTTACTTTCCAACCTTGACAGTGTCCAAATTCGTTTAAGCGGCCTTGTGGGATGACGTATTTCGCACTCTGCAGCGTCTTTCCAATAGACGCAATTTCACAATTTTGTTGCTATGCTATCGCTTTTTCCATGGGAAATGTTTGAACGAGCTCCATTCTTTAGTTGTATCAGTTTAAACCTTTAGAGCTACATCTACACCGTCCCGGGTAAGACGATAGACTACATCTAAAAGCAAGACCTCTGATAAGGAGGTTTTGAGGAGCTTGAAACCGCCTCTTAATTGCTGGTGTTCCCATATTCCACCATGACCCGCGGTGCTAGTATCTGCTAAGGGTCTAAGCTATGAGCAAATAATTAACCACAAACTGATGTCAAAACACCATGAAAGTGTAAAAATAGTTTTTATTACCAGCAATACATTTTTGTAAAAAAAATTATTATTAGCAATACATTATTGTAAAAATGTATTGTTGCCAATACATTTTTGAAAAATTACCACCAATAAAAACCCGGGCGGCATTAAATAACCCATTGAGATTGATATGCTGTAAAAGAAACCAAACCAAGCTACATCCATGGAGTTGAACCAACCTTATCCTCCCCATATTCCAAGTGTGAGGAGACAGTTTTCTTTTCCTCAAGAAACGGTGTTTTTGTGCAACAGACATCTGTGTGGCTGCTTCTCTGAACGCTACACTCTTAACCTCTTCAAGTCAAGGGGCAATCGGTACAGTAGAATTTTGTTACCCTTGTAACCAATATTCGAAAACTGGACAACATCTACAAAATATAGAAGAAAAAGATTAAAATTACAGCCATTTATTTTGTATTGATTGAAAACCAAACTGTAACAACACTAACAAACAAATTAACAAAATAAAAAGGTAAGAAAACATTTTTTAAAAATTAGAAAAAAAGCTCCTTTAGTAAATAATTTTTAGGATAATTTTTACATTGACGACATAGTCACGGTGAATTTTTCCCTGACAATAACTAATTTATAGTGTAACCCTCAAAATAAATATCCCATTTATTACTTAACCATAAAGTAAATTTAAGTAAAAAATGACACAAACAGGAAAAATGTCACAACTAATTTTGCATGCTACTTCAATATACTAATTCTCATAATGCTGCCCCACCTGAACCCTCTTTGGTCGCTAAAGTGTACAACTTATATCTTATGGCTGATTTTCTAAGTGTAGCTTAGATGTGATATATGGCCGAATGCGTGAAGTGCTTAGTGAGGATCGAACTCACTACTCAATAATAATTAATCTAACTTGACAACCATTACACTACATCGAAGCTCCCTACTTATTTCTTATGACGTAAAAATTATTAGTGACACGTTTTTTCTTCTGAAAGGAACTTCTTCAGACAAAGGTTTTATTGACAAGATGTATATTTTAAGGAGAGAGAAAGCTACAACAAACGTTCTGTTTGATGGAATATTACGTTAAAATGTGATGTAAGTTCGTAAAAAGCCAAGAAACTAATTTGTGGACTGAATAATCATGCTATGAGTTCATATGAATAAAAAAAATATATAGTAAAAATCGCTGGAAAAATTTGCAGCAAAGTAATAATTTTAAGAATAGCATGACTATCTTCTGTATTGAAAAGGTTAATTGAACGTTCTCTGACTGTTGTCATGTGACGTGTCTGAGAAAGCTGGAAGTGCTATTTTTGTCAGGATGGAGTCAATGTGGGTCTTGTGATTAGATTGATTTGTGATGTTTGGATGTCACGAGAAAGACAGAAAGAGAGATGGAAGCAGAGTAAGTAATATTGGGACAGACCGAGAAAGAGAAAGAAAGAGTACGGAGATGGAAAGATTAAGGAAAAGAAATTACAAATAAAATAAAAACGAAGAAATACTCAGAAAGAAAAAGACAGACATAAATATTGAGAGAGAGAGAGAGAGAGAAGAGGAAGAACAGGAAAATAACGGCTTTGAGATAGAAACAGAGAGAGAGAGACGGAACACCTGATGAAAGGGAGAAGGGGAGAAAGTAAGAACAAGAGACAAGGATAGGAAAACTAAGGAAGAGAAAGTAAAAAAAAGATGAAGAAAATTCAGAGTGGGAAAAAAAAGAAAAGGACAGAGACAGAAATATTGAGAGAAATAAAGAAGAGAAAAATAAAGGCTATGAGATAGAAATAGAGAGTGAAAGAAAGGCTGAGAAATAGTGGAGGTAATTAAAAAAAGATACAGAGACACTAGGTGAGAGAGAAAGACAGAACACCTAAAGAAAGAGTCATAACGAAAGAGAAGGAGAGAGAGAAAGGGGAAAAACAGGAGAAGGAGAGAAATATAAAGAAAGAAAAAGACATGGAACAGATGAAGAAAGAATCAGTGTGTGGGGTAAAGGAGAGAGAGAAGAAATAGTCAGCCAGTAAGATTATAAGAGAAGTATAAAGAACAGAAGAAAGGATATGAGATAGAGATTAATATGAAAACAGAAAAGGAAAGACAGGAAGAGAGAGAGAAAGAGATAGTGGGGTATAACAAAGGGAGACAGCTAGACTAAGGGAGAGAAAAAGACAAAGAAAGGTACAAAATGCGTCAGATATAAATATAGAAATAAAAAAAAATAAGAGTGTAAGTATTAGTAAGATAAATGAAAAGACAGCAGGAAAGAGGACAACAGAAGAAAAGTCATGAGATAAAAAGAGCGAGTGACACGAAGGCAGTGATAGAAAGTCTGGGAGAGGATGATCAAATACGAAACAAAAGGGAGGAAAATACAGAAACAAAAAGACTAAAAGAGAGAGAGAGGGAGTTGGGGGAGGAGACAGCGAGATGTGATAGTAGGTCGGATGAAGAAAAGATGCGAGAGAGAAAGAAAATAAAAAATGACAAAGATAGAAGGACTAAATAACAGAGAAGAAAAGTGATAAAACAGAGAGGGAAATGACGGCAAAGACTTAAATGTGAGAAAAGCAGAGAGACAGAGAGAGAAAGGAACAGTATGACAAAGAAAGAGAAGCTAAGAAAAAGAAAGAGGGGAGGAACAAAGAGAATTAGAAAAGAGACAAACGAACAAAGAAAGACTAAGAGAGATTGAACAATATGAACAGAACAAAAGGCAGAGATAAAGATTTGAGAGACAGAAAGTGATAGAACAGAAAATACGTGTGAGAGACATAAAGATCGCAATACATGTAGCAAGAAAAGACAAAGAGTAATGGAAAGAGATAAACTTCTAAGGACATAGAGAGGGACAAGAATACAGTGGAAGAAAAATTGAGTGGAAAAGTAAGGTCAGTAACTAGGAGAGAGAGAGAGAGAGAGGATAACAAAAATAGAAAAAGCGGAAATAAAGAGAGATAAAGAGAAAGACAAAATTAGGATAAGAGTGACAGGAGAAGAGAGGAAGAAACACCAAGAAAGAAAGGGACTCAGATAGATAGAATAAAAGAGATATAGTGTTACTGGTACAGGCACACAAAACGGAGAGAGAGAGAGAGATCATAATAGAAATAAAGAGAATAAGAGATGGAGAGACAGAAAGAAAAACAGCGCGAGTAAGATAGACACAGTATAGCTGATAAAGACAAGAAAAGAGAGATCGGAGACTCTGAAAGAGTGAAAGACTAGAAAATGGATAGAAAAGCTCATATAGAGAGAGAGAGAGAGAGGGGAGAGAGAGAGAAAAAGAAGGAAGAAACATTAAGACAAATAGACAGTGACATGATGCATTAGAGAGACAAAACAGACAGAGATTGAGAGAGATAGAGGGACAGGCGTAAGCGTGTATAAAAGGGTGACAGGTACAGTTAGAGAAAAGGAGAAACAGACAGAGTCACAGAGAGATAGACAGTCAGAGAGAAAGACAGACGGACAGATATAGTCAGAGAAAGACAGATACAGTGAGAGTGAGAGAGACAGGCAGGCACAGACAGTCAGATATCGAGAGCGAGAGACAGACATAGCCGGAGAAAGAGACGGACAGACAAACAAATATAATTAGAGAAAGTGATAGTCATTGAGGAACAGAAGTAGGCAAACGTCATAAAGAGAGAGAGAGAGAGAGAGAAAGGGGACAAACAAATACATACACATAGAGAGAAAGTAACAGAGAGAAATAGGTGTATGTTAATTGATAAATGTAATTTATGTTTTAATTTTATCGTTGTTGTTATCCTATTATTTTGTGATGTCATTTTGTGACAAATTTGAGTAAATCTCATAATTAGTTGATGGATGTCAATGTCTGAACAAATAGAAGTCAATAAAAACATTTTTACAAGTAATTTTAACAAACTGCAAGAGCACTGGATGTGCACGCGGTGTGGTGAAATGGTTAGCAACACGTAACGTAAAATTGGCGAGCCCCGTTCGAATTTTAGTCAAGATCGTTATATTAACTTTCGTACAAGTACTAAAGTAAGTAAAGGTCTATCTCTTGTTTCCTGTTGAGGATTGTGTTTCCGATTCATTTTAAAGTCTTTTCATATTCTTTCACTTCCAGTAGCCCTTGCGTCTTCGTAGCATCATCGTCTTGCTTGTGGTGAATTGATTAAAAAATAGGAATCCATCTCTTTTTCTCTATGTAATTAAACAGCAAGACAAACTATTTTTTAGCCGTGGTTGTTAACCAGTCTAAGAGTATAAAAATCTGAATTAAAAATTCTGCCAGGCTATAGGAAGATGATTATATATCTGGTGAAGATAATATGTCTGTTAAACAAAAACGATAGATTTCAACAAATTTTATCCTACTTGATAAAATTGGATAATCCTACTATTAGGATATTTATATTGGATAATCCTACTATTAACCACAATGTTGGGTCAAGGGAAAGTGTCGTGTACAAGAAAAGCAAATGTAGGACTATCTAACTTCAATTTAAATATTTTCTATACAATGAAATTTATGTTCTTATGAGTTTGCTTATATGGGAAAATCACTCTGAAAACACCTGGTCAATACTTACATGAGAGACTGCTTAGGAACCCCGGGTATTTAAGCAACGTTTCTACAATGTGAGATATATTAAATAGCATGTTAATAATCCGTAAAATCTAAATCAATCAATCAATCTCATGAGGGTAAAGTCTTGACTCATATATAGGTAACAAATAACGTACAAAAATATTGCTTAAGGTAAGGAGTAAGAGAAATGATTTAATGCTTATCATTTTGTTGTCGAGGTGATAGTTTTTCGGCAAACAAACGAGTAACTTTGTGATTTAGCCATATAAGATTATGGCAAAAAATTAAAAATAAAGAACAAACTTAGAATAATAAGACAGAATAATTTTACAGTATAACTCATGAAAGATCCTATAAAACACAGGTACACATCCTTCTGCATTTGTATTGCTTTTTCTGGTATTATTCTGAAAATACATATCGGATTCCTTGTTCCAGTGTCTTTAAAGAACCTGCGCTGTCCTATTTCTAGTCTGATTCTGCTTCATGCTCTATTCATGAGAATCAGGATGATCAGTTTTGTTATATGGCTCATTAGGCTAATTGTCCAGTGGAGTTCACATTTGTTTGCACCTGGCTTCTTAGGCAGTGCTACGAAAATGGATCTACTTACGTCTTCCGGTATATCAACACTGTTGTATATTTCATTTATTAGATCTGTAATCTTGTCAATACCGAAATCATCTAAGGCTGCCAGTATCTCTTT
The DNA here is from genome assembly GCA_903632075.3 of Acanthosepion pharaonis. Classification (NCBI taxonomy): domain Eukaryota; kingdom Metazoa; phylum Mollusca; class Cephalopoda; order Sepiida; family Sepiidae; genus Acanthosepion; species Acanthosepion pharaonis. The sequence goes on from CAHIKZ030000462.1 coordinate 35,966, forward strand.
TACAATTCCGTCTGTTCCTGTTGCTTTGTTCCTGTTAAATTTTGACAGTGCTTATTCCACTTCAGATTTTAATATTTTTGGTCCTTCGATATTTCTGTGTCTTGCTGTATTTTCGTCCTGAAAAAGTTCTCCGGCATATTTTTTCCATCTCTGAAGTATTTTTTCTCTAATATCAATGTCCCGCCTTTGAATTTTATGTACCCTGTTCATGAACAGGTATTTTGTCCTGTTAGTTCTCTTATTTTTTTTATGCTTATCTGCTTTATCTGTGATATTCATTCTTTCTATTTCTGCACATTTTTGTCTAACCCCCTTTCGTTTAACTTTATTTAATTCCTCTTTAGACTGCTTGTATTTGTTCCTATTTTCTTTATACAGTCCTATATTCTGTACCGTACACTAGCGGGATTTTTTTTTATTTCCTTTTCATCATGTCAAGAATTTAATCTGTCATCCATTCTGTTTTTGTTTGTCTATTCTTCATTGGGATGATCTCGACTGCAGATGTTACTAAAGCTTCTCTTCTGTCCCACTTCAAGTTTCCGTTCTTCTTTTGTCCATTGTATTTGCCTTTAAAATGTCCATATATTTCTCCTTTACATTTGGGCCATTCAGGTGTCTGTCGTATTATAATTTTGGTGCTGCCCAGGCCATCTTCAATTTCTATAGTTCCAATTATAAGTTTACATATCACTAGCAGGTTGTTGCTCCAACAATCGATACTTGGGTATGTTTTGCAGTGTAAAACTGCATTCTTGAATCTTATTAATAGTTATATAGTTGATTTGGTTTTTCGTTTCTCTTCCGAGGCTTCTCTATGTCCATATACTTATTCGGTGTTCTTGAAACTATCTGTTGGCTACTACCTGATTATTCGCCGTTCATCATAGGACCTTTTTTTTTACGGAGTTCCTAGCCAAATATTTCACCATCTCTCTCTTTGCCGACTTTGGCATTCAAGTCTATCATTGGGATTGTAATTTCTTGGCGTTATCTAGTGTACAGTAGCAAAGCAAGAAAGTACAGAAATGAAAAAAGGAATATTAGCTCAAAACGAGCAATTTCTTAAAATGAAAAAATAGAAATAAAAATTAAAATTCATAATACGGAGTTCTTTTTTCATATTTTAATATTCATTAAACATTCCCGATCACGAATTTACATTTTTATTAACTTTTACATTTTAAGAAATCACATCGTATGTTTTGTTTCAATGCCAAAATTTAATTTTCTTGTGAGTTTTCAGTAGTAAACATATCATTCTGCTTTCACAATTAAATACATGGTGGATGATATTCAGCTATTGGACATATACATGTTTCTGGAGACATAATTACTACAGGCGGTGATGTGTGTGTTTTATGTTGTAGTTTTGTCAAAGTTATATTTTAGAATAGAGTTTGTTTTAAGAAATTGTAGGATATTATATAGGTTAATGTCATGAAAGAGTTCTTTCATGTTGGTTTGTTGGTTTTGTTTAGTGGCATATGGATTATTTAATGCCGAAATCTAAATATTATGAACACAAATCAATGCCTTCAATTACAGATAACATATATTGTTGGTCATTTTACTATAAATAGGTATTGTAAATTATTTTTTATATATAAAAAATGTATTACTGGTATTTTTATTATAAAAATGTATTTTTATACTTTCATGGTGTTTTGTTTCTGTTTGGGGGTTCACTATATGCCCATAGCTGGGAGCCTATCAGGTGCTACTACCCCGCGTGAGGCTCTTCAATACCCCCATTCTCCCGATCAGAGGCCTTGCTGCCGGATGTAGTTTATCGTCATACCCAGGACTACATGTCGTATGAACATATTTTTTTTTTGTCTTTGGTTGAGTGATCAATTTACATAGCAAACCGGACCTTCTATTAACTTTTATAAAATTTAATATTTCTTTTTTTTATATATATTCATGATCCAGAAGACTTAATCTATCGTAATTCGAAAAGAAAATTTTTGCAAAAAAAAATGATTATTTCTTCTTGCAGTACCTGTTGTACAACTCCACTGAGATGGGTTCATACCTTCTTCAAGAGTATTTATGAAAAAGTGAGCGAAACAAACTCGGTCGAAGTTAGAACTCGGCTCACCAATTTCACTTTATGAGCCGTTAACCCTTACACTACCTGCACATCCATAATTTTAAATACTTTTGCTAGATACGTAACTATTTAATCATGGATGTGTCTATATTGAAACACGAAATTGAGTTTTGATCAAAATAAAAATAAAAGTGATAGTATTACTGTATTTTTTGTGCCTTTGAAAAGCACTAATATTGTTCGAATGATTTTTGCCTGAATTTTTGTGAGGCGTAATTAACATTATCATCCATTAGTGTTCTCATTTTGGCTATTACTATACTCTCATTTTTTTCAGTTATTTGTTGTAGATGAAGTTCGAACCGAACTCTTTATTCCATCCACGAGAGTAGATCGTTCTCATTTTATTGTCCATGCTAAAGTATATCTTGTAGCAGTTAAGACATCGATTCTCTCTTCTTCTACTAAACCAGAATGTATAATGTTATTTTTTTTTATTTATTTACTTTTTTTGTATTATCCAAGCTAGGGATAGAACTCCTGACTACTAGGTGTTCGCTTACCTTACAAAACCCCATTGATCACAGTGTATGCTGCATTCCACGGGGTTTTGTTGTCGTGGCAGAACAAGAGGATCATTATTGACAAACACAGTTACTGTACATCGTAACAGGGCAGTAGCAGACTGGCATTGTGTTTCCTGTGCAGACTAGTTACGTTTCCAAATCGTTCAAACTGTCGAGTTCGTGTTTAGAGGTGACATCATGAAGCTATGGATACTGCCTGTCAGTAGACTCTTGTGTAAGCTGGATTTGGTTCTGTAATGGCGTGAAGCGAAGCACTTTGCATAATAAAACTTGACATCCCAAAAGAAGTTATCAATATTTTTTATTATAAATTGAAACTCATTATGGATATTGTTCATTAAAATTTACCAATTTTATTGTGAAAAGATTGACTTACGTAATCAAATGTGACATATTGAAAAGAAAAAAGCGAAACTTACTCAGTTGTACGTTTAGTTGAAGAATTCGTGTGAGAAGACGTGATTAAATCATTTATTAAGTGTGGTATCAGTAGCACAATGAATGGGACCTAGAATTACATACTCTTTGATCATAATATTGGATCCAATGATGAAATATTTTCTTTTTTAAATCTTTTCACCCTAAGCAAGGCAATAAAACCACTAAGATGTGGAGTGGGGTGGGGGTACTGAGTATGAGAAAAAGCGTTATTAAGTAGAGAGAACAATAAAAAAAGGGGAATTAAGACGACAGAAGATAACGATTGGCATTTCATTTAAATGTTTGAAAATCAAAGTTGACTGGGAAGTAAGAAGCTGGAAGAGAGTTCCACAAGTGAAAAGTGCAATAAAAGAAACTTTTAGCATAGAACTTACGGTTCTATCTAGCCATTTGATGAGACTTTGGCGCCAATCTAGTACTTAAATTTGTTAAGTCTAGGTACCATACAGGAAAGGTCTCGGTCAGCAATTAGGATATTCCTGGTTTTTAATCAAACTAGATGATGATAAAAAAAAATTTATTCATGGTATTTTCTTATTTTGATGTTTTGAGTAATTTTGTATTTAGAAAAATATATACTGATTTTGAAAGTATGAGATTGAAATTTTGCTCAAGAAAGATTTTTGTTTAATAAAAATCTTTCAAATACAAGTGTAGATTTTATTCCAAAAGCTTTGTAATCAAAAAAAGGGTACGTCGTATATTCTAAGAAAATACGGTAGCTTGCCTATGGTGGAAACTGTTAGTCACCATAATTGTGGACACTATAAGAAGAACTTTAAAGAATACTGATCTCAAAGAGCGTATTTTTAAAAGCCTATCCAACATTAACCTGAGCTATGGCTGGTAACAGGTGATATCTGAAGAACTATACATCTTTTATGATCGCGAACAAACGCTGCAAGCTATCATTTATTCCACTCTCTTTCCTCGACAGATAAATCTGTACACACGTGGTACAATAAAAATACAATCATCTGTCAAAATTAACATTGCTCGAATATAGAATGAAGCACAATAGTTTGAATATTATACTGATTCATTCTCTCGTTAGATATCATTAGAAGCGTTTAAAAAGAAAAAAAAAACGATCGTTTTTATTGTATTGTGGTAAGTGTCATATCAAAGTGCATTTTGAGGTAAATTTTGTCAAAATTGGCACATTCTTTTGCTTGTCGATTTTAACTCTGAAGACGGAAGAAAATAATATGCGACGTTTTCTAATATATATCTTTTATATCTAGAACAGTAAAAATGTGACTCAAATTCAAAACCAAAAAATCATGCAATTTATAAAGAAGGTACTGTAAATGATAAAACATATCAAAAGTTATGGGGATTCCACTCTGAACAATGTTCTACAGTCGATGATATGAGATTGATACTGATCAAATCAAAACATTCCCAAAGATTAACTAACGTTATACGACGTGGGATCCAGTTTGGCTATGTTCGTCCCTTTGATGCATGGCTTCCACATAGATTAAACGAAAAAGAAGAAAATAATTACTACTGAACCGTATTTCCATGAACGGTTTGCTGCTGAAATATAACAAAAATGTTCTCTTTTAAATGATGAAAAGTGGTTACTTCAACAAGGTGTAATGCAAGAACCATAATAACAAGATGACATAGTACAGTAGAGCAAATCGCAGTTTTTGTTTTTAATTTCTCGACCAAACGATTTTACATAATGCAGTACGAATAACAATGTCTGGCATAGCACGATCATAAGCAAGCTCGTCTCAGTACACTAATCTCACGAGTTTGATACATGCATATAAGGTCGTGTAGCTGAGCGATTAGAACGTTCACTTTCCGAACATGAGACCCAGGATCGAATCCAATCACGGTTGATTTGTCAAGAAAGTGACTTTTTGATGTTATCGGTCTATGGAAGCGACCCCTGCGTGCGGCGGCACGTTTGGAAACCAAACGTTTGGGAATCAAATCCGTCGATGGTTGCGCTTGCACAAGTCATCGTGACCGAGTGTTTGAGAGTACTGGCATTGTTCAAACTACTGATCATGATATATTATGCGCTCTCTCCCAGAAATTTTAACTAAGATCCGATAAGCAGAGTCGCAGTAGAAACCAAAAATGGGCTCTGTGGGTGTTGAACAAATACAAATGTGCAGGTGCCTGCAACAGACATTGGCTTGCTTGCCGGTGGAGCAGACGAAAGCAGTCGGTCATTTTATATATATACATATATATATTTTAAAGTTTATTTTTCGTGGATACCCATATTTGAGTAGATGCTTTGTTTATTTATTAAACAGTATATTTATTTATTTCCATCTAGTGGCCTGAATATTCGAGAAATATTATTAGAAAAAATATGCGTTCTTATCTGAACCGTCTGAAGATCGCCTTACGCGTAAAGTCCTGGGTATGACGTAAACATCATTCGACAGCAAGGCCTCTGATAGGAAGAGTGGAGGTTTGGGGGAGCACTTGTTGGAGGGGGGGTCCTAGCTATAGGCAAATATTGAACTCCTAAATATAACACCATGAAAGTATAGAAAATACATTTTTTATAGTTAAAATACTAGCAATACATTTTTATATAAATAAGGATCAAAAATACATATTTATAGTAAAATCACACTACATGTTTAAAGCAAATTAACCAGTAATACATTTTATCTGTAGTTAAAGGCATACAATTGTGTTCAAAATATATTTAATTGAAACCATAACATTGTGTTCAAAATATTTAGATTTCGGCATTAAATAACCCATAGAAGTGTTGATATGCCGCTACAAAACCAACCAACCAAACAACTAACACGAAAGCACTCTTTCATAATATTAATCCAAATATTATCCGACAATTTCTTAAACCAAACTCAATTCCAAAATATATCTTCAACAAAACTACAACATAAAACACACATATCACAGTCTCTAGTAGTAATGTCCACACAAACATGTATAGGCACAAAAGCTGAGTATCATCTACCATGTATTCAATTGTGAATGCAGAATAACATATCATATTTTATTACTTCAAACGACCAAGAACATTAAATTTCGGCATTAAATGACCCATAGGGAGTTGATATGCCCTTAATCAATCGTTCTACGTAAAAATTATTGTCACAGTAAAGATCTGTGTCTTCTATTTTGGATTGTGTTCCTGTTCTTTTCTGGACTGGATATTTCTATTTCAGATATTTTTGTCCAAGTTATTGAGCATTGTCGGCTTTTGCTTAATTCAGGTAAGTTTCTTCTTCTTTTTTTTTGTTTCTACTTCAGCCGGTTCCATTTTTGTCTTATTATTTTTCATATGATGAGAAACTCCTCCGCCGTCTTCGACATATGAGGGTCCAACAATTCAGGTCCTAGAACTAAACAGTCAGACTACCTGCACATAATATTTAATTATATTGGCGGAGGCTTGTTCAGAACCATCCACACTTTTCGAAAGAACTAAATACAGAGAACTGGTGAGCATAATGTGCTCCGAGACCTCCAAGCAGCCTTCCTTAGTTTTTGAATTCAGAGTTGTTGTTCTAGATTAGTTGGCAAGGGAGAGAAGAGATGGATTCATACTTTTCTAAAGAGTACTTGCGCCTAACGAAGTCAACCAGCATTCGAACTCTCCAATTTCTCATACCATGCCGATAAAAAATATAGTTTTATGGAATGCTATATTTATGCGTAAAAGTACTCAGTATCAGGGATATATATATATATATATATATATATATATATTTTAAAATATGATTCCATCGCGACACAAAAATTACTATGTTTCTCAAACTCGTCAGCAGTATTCAGGTTTAATTTCAATATTAAACCTTAACTACCGTGTGGCAGTTTCATCCTCAGGCTATTTTTGGAATAACTATGCTATGGAATGTTTTACTTGTTTATAGTTTAGAAATGGGGGACGGTGTTCTAGGGTTTGTTTTTCATTATCAAGGAGTCACTGCTTTGATTGAGGAAGAGGTGTTTCTTATATGCCAAGTTTTTGGAGTCGTGTAAGGTTGGGTTGGGGTTTTTTTTTTGTCTGGCTACAATGGCTAATCTTATCCGACTCCCTGCTAAAACTTTAACTGATTGATGTTATAGTTCTGGTAGTTTTTAATGTTTTTTTTTTTTTTTTTTTTGTGGGTGATTTCTTAAAGGGGCTTTAAGATTATGATTGGGTTGGGTTTTTAAACCTATTGTTTTAATTGTACTTGTTAATAGATTTGGAATTTTTATTATTATTATTATTTCGTCCATTTATATATATTTTTATATAAAAATGTCAACAATAGATATTTATAGTAAAATTACAGAAAGCGTGTGTAAAATATAAGAGTGGATACTGAGATCAACGCCGAGTGGCGACAGTCTGTTGAACGCAATCTTTAGGTCATGCGTGTTGATTGGTAGCTCGACTATCTATATATGCTGATAAGTGGGGCATTATGTGTAGCAATGTCAGGTGTTTCCATTTTATTATGTTATCCTAATGGTTATTGAATAGGCGGGATCAATTATATTTTAAATTATTCCAAAGGCTATTGAGTAAAAATAATTCTGAGCTAGAATGCAATTATTTTAGAGGTTATTGTATAGAGTTGTTAACTTTTAACTCATTATTTGCTATTGATTACTTAGGGTATTTATTCATTAATTATTCGCTGTTGATTATGATTATATTTGCTTAATTGGGGTTATGTGCGCATTTGTACAATTTGTTAATTTGTTTATTATTTATTCACTTAAATATCTGTCTATATTTCTGAGATGAGGTATTATGTACATTATTTACATTATTCGGACTATTGTCCTCATCTTTGTCGCCATATTTATTACAACGTTTCGGCCGTTGTATGCTCCGGCCTTCTTCAGGTGGTTGGAATGTCGAACTGAACCCTTTATTTCGCTCACTGGGGTACTCTGTTCTAGTTCCACGTGCCATATTTGATGGATGTCAGTTATCAATTATCTCCTGTTAATTTCCCTCTGAAAGTTCTCCACTGCCTTAACCGGGTACTGAACTCACACTCTTTGGGTCCTATCATGGGATCTAACCAACGCTTTTATCCACTGTGCCATATGTCCTTGAGGAATTAGTTGTTTAAAAAAAAAACCCAAAAAAACCATGTATCTGAAAACAAAGAAATCACGGTTTGAAACCAAATTAAAGAATTAAAAATTTGACAAACTTTTCTTGTTTACTATAGTATGAAATTAGATGTTGTTTCTTGAATCTTAAATTCTGGAGCCTCCATAAAGGGGCTTACAGCCATATCACATTGAAACACCTGTTCTTGTATGATCACTGAAGTTAAGAATTGTCGAACCTGGTCAGTACCTAGATGGCTGGCCGCTTAGGAATACCAGGTGCTGTAAGCTTGGATATGAGGATGGTGTAATGGATAATGACCTAGAATTATTAATTGGAGAGCTGAGTTCCAATTTCAGTTGGGTTTGTTATATTCACTTATGTGCAAATACCCTTGTATATATATATATAGTTTTGTTCTTATTCTGTTCATTTATTACACGGATTGGCATTCTGAATCCGCCATTTTTGCTGTGGAATAAATAAACCAGGAGACACTTAAACACTCGAGCAGCATGCTCCCCTAACAAGTGCATATATTTACATTTTTCTCAGTAATGTTTTACAAGATATTCGTTTTTAGTTTCCGATTTTTAAATAACGCAGTAAAATATTGCTTTCGTCTCTGCATTTTGAAATAAGTTCTGATCGTTTATTTAGCAATTTGTGTTAATTTGGGAAGGTCTGTAGGCTGGTGTAGTTCTCCTTATTTTTCATAATGTTCTTGATATATTTTATTTTTAAGTTTCCATATATTTTTAGAAAGGACTTTGCTGTTCGTGTATTTACTGTTGGTAAACGATGTTTTGTGTGCGTAGTTTCACTGTTTCCAAGGTCCTTCAGTTACTCCTATGTATATTTTTTCTTTATCTTCTGTTTTTATAGTGGCTTGGTATATTATAATGCTTTGGAGGCAATTACCGTTTAAGTAATATATGCATGCTTTGCTCAGCAATTACAGGTGAGTTTGTTTTTTATGGATGATTTCTTTGTTATTTTACTGCTGTACATTTTTTATTATTTGGGTCATGTTTTCGTTGCCACTGTAAGTGATTCTTTACTGTGTTTCTGTTGAATATCTTGCGGATGTGCTTAATGGGGTGAAATTGTTTGTGAATGAGTTTAATAAACATTTTCTCTGTTTTTGTTATATGGTGTATTAAGCCATATGAGGCTTCTTCTTCTAATGGCTTTTTCTTTTTCTTTTTACTCTGTGGTGCGTACTGCCAAAAATCTACTATCTTCGTTGAATATGGTTTCATTAGAAGAATTATCAGTAACCTACAGTTAATTGACTGTGGAATCTGTATGATTATTGTTGGCGGTTGGTTCGAAGATGTGTGTATGTAAAGTCGTTGGGTTTTCTATATGGTTGATATACACATTTTCTTAGGTTGAGTGTGACATCTATGAAATTTACTTCTTATTTGTTTTTATATCTATATCAAATCCTATTATTGATCATTTTTATGACTACTCTGGTTTTTCTTATTATTTTGTCTGTTACAGTTTCTTAGGATTTGATTTAATGGCATATCAATTCCTTACGTGAAATTTAATTTTCATGGGGGCTTTGAAGTAATAAACATGATATATGTTATTCTGCTTTCACGGTAGAATACATTGTAGAACATTTTGTGTATAAATCACTCTCTTGAGTGGTTTGTAGCACATTATTTATCATCTCTCAGTTGCGTCTCTGTATTTGCGCACAGTGCACTCAGGGGCAACTCCGTCAAAGAACAGAATCACAACTGAGGAAAATAAATACTGATGTGCCTAGCCGTGGGGAACAACTGCCCGAGGCCTCGCCCTCTCATTGCACCAGAGAGAGGGATCGGTGCTCGCACAATGGCCAACCGGCGGTTGCGAGGGCTGCGGGCAATTTTTGTTCCTGGCCCGAGTGTACGCGCTCGGGTCCCATCTTTAAAAAAAGACCTTGTGTCACAACTCGTCCTAGTGGAGAGACAGAGTAAATACCTAGAATACATTGTAAATGATACACAGCTTGTAGGTATATACATGTTTGTGTGGACACAATTACTAGAGGCGATGATGTGTGTGTGTTTTATGTTGTAGTTTTGTTGATATATTTTGGAATATAGTTTGATTTCTTTAAGAAATTGTGGATATGTGGATTAATATCCTGAAAGAGTTCCTTCTTGTTGGTTGGTTTGTTGATTTTCTTTAGCGGCAATCTACCTCTATGGGTTATCTAATGCCAATCAAAATCTAAATATTTTGAACATAATTTTATGGCTTCAACATAATATATACTATAAATAGATATTCTTTGTAATTTTACTATAAATATGTATTATTGGCAATTTTTATATAAAAATATATTTTTATAATTTCATAATGGTTTGTTTTTGTATGGAGGTTCACTGTTTATCCATATCTGGGAACCTAACAGGTGCTACAACTCATGGTCAGAGTGGACATGGGAACAACAGCAATTAAGAAGTGGTTCCAGGTTCCTCAAAAGACCCAGTCTCCTAGTCAGAGGTAGTTTCTTAGGATTATGAGATCGTTATCCCAGTAGAGGCCTATATCATTTTAGTTGATTATTTTACTTCCTTCATCTATCATATGTATGCCTTTCAGATCGAAGTGTTCGGCTCTGACAAAACTTGCCATTGTAACGTAGAAAAGCAACTTCGTTGTCGAATAATAGTGATTATATATATATATATATATATATATATATATATATATATATATATATATAATCAACGGGGTTTAATCCAATATTATTTTTGTATTACTACAAACGTTAATTTTGTTTGATTGGACAAATGAATATACAGTGTAACCCGGATATAAGAGACCCGGATATAAGAAAAACCCGGATATAAGAGAGATTTTCTCTGGGCCCCAAATTAGAGCCTGTGTTAATGTATATAAAATAGACCAAACCCGGATATTAGAAACCGGATATAAGAGACTTCTTCCGGTCCCGACAATTTCTCTTATATCCAGGTTACACTATATATATATATATGAATAATACAGTGTGACCCGGATATAAGAGAAATTTTCTCTGGTCCCAAATTAGAGCCTGTGTTAATGTATATAAAATAGACCAAACCCGGATATTAGAGAAACCCGGATATAAGAGATTCTTCTCCGGTCCGACAATTCTCTTATATCCGGGTTACACTATATATATATATATGAATAATACAGTGTGACCCGGATATAAGAGAAATTTTCTCTGGTCCCAAATTAGAGCCTGTGTTAATGTATATAAAATAGACCAAACCCGGATATTAGAGAAACCGGATATAAGAGACTTCTTCTCCGGTCCCGACAACTCTCTTATATCCGGGTTACACTATATATATATATATATATGAATAATACAGTGTGACCCGGATATAAGAGAATTTTTCTCTGGTCCCAAATTAGAGCCTGTGTTAATGTATATAAATAGACCAAACCCGGATATTAGAGAAACCCGGATATAAGAGACTTCTTCTCGGTCCTGACAACTCTCTTATATCCGGGTTACACTATATATATATATATATATGAATAATACAGTGTGACCCGGATATAAGAGAAATTTTCTCTGGTCCCAAATTAGAGCCTGTGTTAATGTATATAAAAATAGACCAAACCCGGATATTAGAGAAACCCGGATATAGAGACTTCTTCTCCGGTCCCGACAACTCTCTTATATCCGGGTTACACTATATATATATATATATATATGAATAATACAGTGTGACCCGGATATAAGAGAAATTTTCTCTGGTCCCAAATTAGAGCCTGTGTTAATGTATATAAAATAGACCAAACCCGGATATTAGAGAAACCCGGATATAAAGAGACTTTTCTCCGGTCCCGACAACTCTCTTATATCCGGGTTACACTATATATATATATATATATGAATAATACAGTGTGACCCGGATATAAGAGAAATTTTCTCTGGTCCCAAATTAGAGCCTGTGTTAATGTATATAAAATAGACCAAACCCGGATATTAGAGAAACCCGGATATAAAAGACTTCTTCTCCGGTCCCGACACTTTCTCTTATATCCGGTTTACTATATATATATATATGAATAATACAGTGTGACCCGGATATAAGAGAAATTTTCTCTGGTCCCAAATTAGAGCCTGTGTTAATGTATAAAATAGACCAAACCCGGATATTAGAGAAACCCGGATATAAGAGACTTCTTCTCCGGTCCCGACAACTCTCTTATATCCGGGTTTTTATATATATATATATATATGAATAATACAGTGTGACCGGATATAAGAGAAATTTTCTCTGGTCCCAAATTAGAGCCTGTGTTAATGTATATAAATAGACCAAACCCGGATATTAGAGAAACCCGGATATAAGAGACTTCTTCTCCGGTCCCGACAACTCTCTTATATCCGGGTTACACTATATATATATATATATGAATAATACAGTGTGACCCGGATATAAGAGAAATTTTCTCTGGTCCCAAATTAGAGCCTGTGTTAATGTATATAAAATAGACCAAACCCGGATATTAGAGAAACCCGGATATAAGAGACTTCTTCTCCGGTCCCGACAACTCTCTTATATCCGGGTTACACTATATATATATATATATATGAATAATACAGTGTGACCCGGATATAAGAGAAATTTTCTCTGGTCCCAAATTAGAGCCTGTGTTAATGTATATAAAATAGACCAAACCCGGATATTAGAGAAACCCGGATATAAGAGACTTCTTCTCCGGTCCCGACAATTCTCTTATATCCGGGTTACACTATATATATATATATGAATAATACAGTGTGACCCGGATATAAGAGAAATTTTCTCTGGTCCCAAATTAGAGCCTGTGTTAATGTATATAAAATAGACCAAACCCGGATATTAGAGAAACCCGGATATAAGAGACTTCTTCTCCGGTCCCGACAACTCTCTTATATCCGGGTTACACTATATATATATATATATATGAATAATACAGTGTGACCCGGATATAAGAGAAATTTTCTCTGGTCCCAAATTAGAGCCTGTGTTAATGTATATAAAATAGACCAAACCCGGATATTAGAGAAACCCGGATATAAGAGACTTCTTCTCCGGTCCCGACAACTCTCTTATATCCGGGTTACACTGTACCTGTATTTTTTTCAAACAGTGAAATTAATGTCTACCATCCTAGGTAGTCTTATTTAAAAAATACCTCTCAGCAATAATTAATAAAACTATCTATGTCTAGGCTGGTGCCCGTTAATTTCACAGTGTGAAAAAAATGCGCTTATCCACTCAAATAGGTGTATCTACTAAAACAATTTTTATACAAAGATAGATAGATTTTCTTGAAAACATTGAAAAGCATAAATTCTGTATCAATTTTTCGAATGCTGTCACAGTAAAATTTCTAATTCCGACGAACACTTAGTCTGTATATCGAATAAGACTGACGAAGTTTTCGTCGGTTGAAATAGGTCTATACCCCATATGAGGTAATTTTAGATTTTATGGCTTACTATTACTACTATATATACATATATATAGATATATATATAATTAATAAACAATAAATCCATAATTACCTCATACGGGGAATAGCTTATTTCGACAGACAAGTAATCGGTCGACTGTTTTATCAACCTCGGTGTGGAGCCTCTACAGTTAAATAGAATTTGACTGTGAATGCTTAAAAAACAACCAGTTTTTTAGCTGGTAAATATTGTTAATACTGTTTATTATAAATAGAGCATTTACTTAAATATTTGTATCTATAAAAATATCGTATAAAGAATAAATATATTCATTCATAGGATTGATATGAGTAATAGTTTGTGATTTTTATCTGACTGATGTTAACTTCAGCATATATATATATATATATATATATATATATATATATTATATTAAAACAGAGCTTATTTTCTGTCCATCACACAGTCTGAGTGCGATTTTGCGCGTGTATGTATGTATTGTAATGTATATGTGTATGTCTGCTTTGTGCGCGAGTGACTTCCATGTACTTGAGCCATTATGTACACACATACGCACAATTTCACTGAGATTGAAATAAGACAGGTATTCCTCTCTCACTCAGTCTGGACAACTCCAACCCAGCGCTGAGTAAAAAAAAGAAAAAAAAAGCGAAAAAAAAAAAAAAAGCGAAAAAAAAGAAAAGAAACACAAAACAAACAAATACAGCTTCGTATATCTCAAATTGCCTCTTTGCTTACATGTGTGTGTCTGTGAGATAATTTTTTTTAAAAAATCAGCATTTCTTTCTCTGACTAACGTTTTTTTCTCTGGAGCGATCTAATCGATAATTATTCCACCTTTTCTGTCTATCAATATCAGTCTATTCATATCTATTTATTAGTAGCTAAAAACCTGACAGCAGAGGCAATGTAAATGTTCAGTTTATTACTTATGATGATAAAGTGAATTTAAGTTAAACTTTTAAAAATTAATGGACACACAAAGTGAAACCATGTAAAAATGGTAAATATTGGATGAGAGTAAAAACGGTACAAATTTCTTGGCGGAAACACGTTCATTTAAAAAACCTAAAAAATCATATAATTACAAGATTTTATTCTAACTTTTTGGAAATGATATGGTAATAAAAAAAATTACGCTTTAAAATTTTTTGATTTTTATTTAATTCTGGAGAGATATTTTTAGGTCTGCCATTAAATATACATGCACATGTAAAAATGTACATACACATTTGGAATAAAATTGAAATGTACATTTGTGTCACGTGTGCTAATTTTCCATTCGGTCTGGCAACAACCCGAGGACAACAGGAAAATGGTATAAGCCGAATGAAGTCATTTTTATGAATTCTACAGATTTAAAATGTATTTCTTAATAAATGTAGTTGTAGTATTCTAAATAAAAACAAACAATTTAGATTTGAAATTTGAACTTTTGCCGTAAGTGAAGGATGGGTACTAGAGACCTATTATATATATATATATATATATATATATATATATATACTAGGTCTGTGTGTGTATATATATATATATATATATATATATATATATATATATATATATATGCTTGTCTGCGCGCATGGCTCATAAGACAATATTTAAGTCTTTAAAAACTGAAAGTAACTCTAAGAAAAGAACACTCTTCCTGGTGATTTTGAAATTTTTAAAGAGAAAGGACAAGAATACGCTACAATTGGTTCGCCCACGCAGTTCAAATTGCCTGAACTTTTTGGGTAATACCTCTTATCTCTTTCACACACACACACACGCACACACACACACACCTATCTATCTATCGAATGTAAAAGTGGACACTAAGGTCAACACCGAGTAGCGATAATCTGTTTCATGCTTCAGGTTTGAAAACTATGTTCAAGCATGAAACAGACTGTCGCCATTCGGCGTTGACCTCAGAGTTCACTCTCACGCTCTATCCTTGATATTGCACTTTTACTCATCAATACTTTTAAACCAACATTTTATCATATAATAATATAAACATTTATGATGCTATAAAGAAAAAAAAGACAATAGGAAAACTGTATGTATACTGTTTTTTCTTTTATACATATTGTCTTTTTCTACAGATTAATTCTGAGAACTTTTACACACACACATATATATATATATATATATATATATATATATATATATATATATATATATATATATATATATATATATATAGGTGTTGTAGAATTTTCTATCGTTTTTTTAAAGCCAGGCATTGTTGAAAACTTTTTGCTGGAAATTTTTAGCACACATCTCATACAAATTTAGATAGATAGATAGATAGATAGATAGATAGATAGATAGATAGATAGATAGATAGATGGATGGAGAGGGAGTGGGAGAGAGCGCAGACTACCATGTGAATTATATGGCCATAACATCACTATGCTAGATAGATAGATAGATAGATAGATAGATAGATAGATTACAGCAGTACACTTATCTTAGTTTTAATTTAGCTTGACACAAGGCCACAAGATTGAATTCGTCAGTCATGATCGAACTTACTACGCAGTGACAATGCTCTACAAAACCAACTTGCAAACTAACGTAACGACTACAGCACGGTATTTAGACACACGCACACAAGCACACACAGTACACACACACACACACACGCGCGCGCGCGCACGCGCATATTTATAGATGCACATACACACACATTATACATAAATAAAATTAAAATAAATGTTCAATTGTCTTCTTCGTATTATTATAGTTGTTGCGGCCTTGTGCCATACTTAACCTACGCTCCAGCTTACTAAATCACTATTATTATTATTATTGTTATTTATTATTATTAATTTTTAGTTTTTAAGTAAAAAAAGTTAAAGTTATAACTTGTGTCAATCAATACTCTTTCTTTTGATATCGAACAAACATCTTACCCACATATAATCTGTAACTCTCTACCTTGAATGGCTCTTGGGCCTTGTACAGGCTGAACATTATTGTAAAAACAAAAAACAAGGGCTATTTACCCTTAAAAATCTCCCAGAATTACCCTGATCGACCCTTTTTTTACAAAACACAATATTTCTTAAGTTATTAACTTTAAAATCCATTTTTTACATGTTTTATTTATATTTTATAAACAAATATTTATAATTCTTTTATTCTACATTTATTCATTTATCTATATTATTCACACGCGCGCGCACACACACACACATACACCCTAAATACTCGCGTGTAACATATACACGTGTGTAACCTAAAAAATACACGTGTGTAACTTTTTTAATAATAAATTTATTTGTGTATTATTCGTGTAGTACGTGTTTACTTATATTTACGCACGACCATGGATCGCTTGAAACTGGTAGTCATTAAAATAAATTTCATTACTGATTTATGTTTACAATAATTAGTCTGCTGAAATTTGGACTGAGGTATGAACCTGACAATTATTAACCGGCAGTGTTGATTCCTATGTCTAGTTACACTAAAGTAGTACACTGTCGATAAACAGATGAGTTCAGTAAACTTTTTAAACACACTCTCTCTTTCCGACACTGAGCAATATTTCCCGAGCAGAATTTTTAAAACAATATATTTTAATTTTATTTTTATCCATATACGCATACTATTATTACTTACAGTGTACACACACACACACAGACACACACACAGACACACACACACACACACACACAAAGCCTCGCGTTTCGGTTTATTATTTAGTTTTTTTCATTCTATATGCGAAGGTAGATGAAGGCGTATTAATTAATTATTCCCATGTAAGCATGAGATGAGATATGTGTATGTAATACTATATTGAGCATTGTTTTGTGTATATAATTTATTTATAAATTTGAGCATGAGCATACAATTCAATGACTTGTGTATAAAAGTACACGCACACAAATTATGCATAAACAGTGCTAATTCAACAGTAAAAGAAAATATGTGCATAGGATTTAAAACGAATTGTTCTCTTTTCTTATTAATTAAAAATCGTATTTGAAAAGTAGCCTTTTTTTCTGCTATTCAGGTCCTCCGTAGTGTAATTATTGCCGTTTGGTGTTCGTACCGCCGACCAACCCGAATGTCACGGCGGCAATGTTTGTGTGTTGTGAACAGTAGAGTATGTCGGCTCTTGTGCCTACTTCTCTTCGACGGTCTCAGCGCCCAGTCTAGGAAATGCTGCACTATGGACGGCCAGACTAGGCTAGGACTATGCCTGGCCATTCTATGGACATCTACATACTATGTGCTCCTGGTTGGAGCCCTGGATGAAGATCCCACCCCTTTTAATATCTACGGTAAGTAACCCCAAAAGTACCCTTTAACTTACTATGTGCTGCCCTGGCACAAACTGGGGGATCGATTTTAAACTGATCTTATCTAGCAAACAGGTCACCCAGTTTGTAGCCACTCTTGTTGTCTATTGTGTGCGTGTGTGTTGTATACAACCAGGGAAAGAATGATTCATTGTGGTTTAAGCTCTCCAGCCAATATAGAGATCCTTAATTTTTTTTTGTTTAATGTTATAGAGAGTGTTTAAAAATAATTATCTAAATTTTAAATTTAAAAATTAAGTTATTTCATATTTTTTATTTGGGGGTATAGTTGAGTTTTAAAAAAAATCATTTAATTTTTTTTTAATTTTAAAATAAAGGTATAATCAAGTAACGACTACCTGGCCATAAATTAGGGACCAATTTATGAAGATAACAATGTTATAAAGTCAACCTCCACTTTTTGGCCACCACAATATTTTTTTACCTATTTTTTTCTTTTAAATTTCTAGTGTGTTGTTAATTTTGTCCGTTAAACTTTGTCAAAGTTAGATAAAAAGTTACGTATTGGATATTTCCATTGTCTGAAATGCTGGCAGTGGTCCAAAAATTGCTTTGGGGAGTTTTTTTAATATAAATTAAATTTAAATGATGTTTTTGTGATAATTCATATTTTCGCCTGTGCCCTTTTAATTAACTGAGTAAAAAAGTGCATCGCGTTTTGTAATTAAAATATTTGTATACAATACTTCATTTATCACCACTGTTTATCGCTTTTTAATATATTTTTCTTTTATCGGAATAAACCTAGAAACCTTTTTTAGTCTCATAAAAAAGTTTAGCCACAGAAAACAAAATATTAAAAAAAATGGTCGTTAACCACAAAGCCAGAAAACTAAAATTTAATAGGTTGTTTTTAAGTCGCTTAAAATTTTTCTTCTTTTAACTAAATGCAATTCTTAGGATAATAAAATAAAAATAAATTAGTTAATTTTTTCCTACTGAATAAAGAAAAAAAATAAGTTTTGATCCCAACTCTTGACAATTCACTTACCACCGAACCAATTTTGTTTCTTATTTCAGCTAAAAAAAAAAAAAAAATACCTAAAAAACTCAATAATTTACTACAATAATTTTATTATAACAAATACGCTAATTTATAAAGATTAATAATAAGTTTACCCAGTCTAAAGCCATTCCGAAAACAAGAAGTCTGTTTGAAATAATTACTTCCTTATCCAACATTTATTGAAAAAAAAAAATACAATAAAATATATAAATAAATAAAAAAAAATTTTGGTTCACTTTTTTATCAAAATTTATTCTGATTACCAATGATAAATTTTTTCTTTTTTAACTCTAAATGCTTCTTTTGGCTGGTCTTGTGCCAGACTGTCTTAGTTGAAGTCATAGGTTTATTAAAAAATGTCGAAAAATTGCTTGTCAAGTTTTTAAATGTAAAAAAAATAATAATACTGAAAATAATAATTCCTATGCTGTAGATAGTTGTGGAAATTTAAAGGTACAAGACTGATGGCATGAATAAGGGGTTTTATTCTAATTTGATTGAATTTTTTTTTTTTTTTTTTTTTTTGGTGAACCTCAAGTCGAACAAGATGAAATTTCGAACCTCTTGTCCCTCACTCTACCAATAAATGTGATTTTTTTTTTTTTTTTTTTTTTGACCTTAAAAAAAAAAGTGGATGCATTTTTTTGTTAAACTTAGTATTGATTTTCCCCCTCTCTGTAAAGTAAGAAGTATCACTAACCTGGCACCTGTGTTGTTGATACGTACCACTCACTACTCTATTTTTTTTTTTTTTTTAATTCATTCAATTTCTGTGACTATGATGTCAGTAGTAAATATTTGGGGTGCTATAAATTAAATTTATTAATTCAATTCAAACAGGTGCTTTTTCCGCCTCCCAATTCAGTAAGACTTGTGTGCAGTAATGAACCTCACTGAACCAGCATTATGAGGAAATGAAATCTTCTTTCTTTACCCATACAGTGGTGGGGTCGTACTCACCGAAACGTTTAATTCCACCGGTGGGTGAATTTGGGCATTACTTGGTCATCCGATTTTCAAGACAGCCTCCCCGTTTAAAAGAATGGCGCAACACGATCTTCTTACCCTTACCAAAGGTATCTGCACTGCTTGTAAAGCAGCAGTACCTACATCTTAGATGATTAAAATGAAAATATTCTTAAAAAGTATAATTGTTTAATTTTTGTTTTAAATGTTTCTTTTTTTGACTGGAAGTATCCTTCATGTTTCCTGTTAGAAAAATCAAACGTGGAGATACGAGCCAATTCTTTTATTTATTGATTGACAAACTAATGAAATAATTATATTTCTCTGAAATCACCTTTGTTTCAAAAAGGTTTCATGAAATTTCTTAAAGATATGGCGTCAATGTCGTGTGTAGAATTTTGCTGCTGTCGTGTAAAAAGTTCGAAGCTTTTTTTTATTTTGTGTAGTGATTTTTTTTTCTAAAGATGAAGCGACGTATTTGACAGAACGCGAAAAATGGGAAGAGAAGGAAGGAACGAAAGTTGGAATTGTGTTTCAGAAAATCACACAAGTGCGGGCGACTTCTCAAGTTGCTTTAAAAAAAGCAGCATTATTCGAAACCTTGGCCCTTTGCGCTTTTCTGAACACCGTTCGGTAACTGTGTAATTTATTTCAAAAGGCGTTTTTAGTTTATTTAAAATGGTTTCTCTCTTTTTTTTTTGCGCAAACTTGATTTCTAAGGCTTTTTTTTTTTTAACCTGGAGATTTTAATAAAAATTATTTACGTGGACTATATGAAGTGTGGAGTTCGCCGGACTACACGACACATATTATTTTTTTTTTAATAAGGTTTGAGATGCGTGCATGGCATGTGATAATAAAAAAATAAAATGTTTAACTTATCTGAGCCTACTGGGAGTTTCGCGGATATGGTGTCAACCAACTCGACAGAGAATGGATTGAAAACTGAGCTTAATAATTTTGTTTTTGTTGATGTTATTAATGTTTCTCGCACTCAATAGAGAGACCTTTTAATTACAAAGACTTTTAATAAAGAAAAAAAAAAAAGAAGGTATTCCTATAGTCACAGTGGTCGACCGTTTTATTATCATTATTTGAAAACACAGTCTTTCTTTCTTTCTTTCTTTCTTATAGGAAAGATTTTTAAAACTAAAACATCAACTAAAGTTTCCAGCAACTGTGCGTATCTATTTTGTCATTAAATCCGTTATAATTTTTATATGGGATGTTATTGTTAGCTAAAAATAAATATAAACCTTACCTCTTTAGCTTTTCTATATAATTTTTTATTATTTTTTTTTTATTTAAGTCATTATTACTTTCAAAAAAAAGGCGAAGAACGGGTTTCCGTTTAACGAACGCGAGCTGTTGTGCTTCTTCTTAAACGAAGATGAAAACCGTGCACATATTTTAAAATATGCTAACCCGATGGATATGAAGTCATATTTGCTAATGGAGAATTTATATTATTATTAGAAATGAACCGGTACTTTTTTTGAAGCGACTGTAGTATCTATCTTCTTAAAAAGTAAAACCTTTGAAAGAGACACTGTGTCTGTGTAAGGTTTTCTTTCCCATTTTCCAAACTGAAGCTAATTGCATGGCTGTGTGAAACGTGG